>BQNB010032693.1:5013-52959 GCA_026074375.1 Tanacetum coccineum | reverse complement strand
TTGTTTTCACATGAGTTGACCAAGGTTGACCATGGTTGACTTTTGTTGACCCTTGCTAAAAAATACCCGGCTCTTGTGTACTCTTTCGTTCTCGTGTTCGTTTTTGTCCCATTTTGGCCTTCTTCATGTGATATTTGAAATATCTGTACCTACACATCATAAAAGACAAAATATACAATATACAAGCATAATATATTCATTTTTCATCTTTTAAGGGTCATTTTTTATATAAAACGGATATGTGATTTCTTACATATCAAGACTGTAGCCTAAAATTCTTGCATGTAAATAGCAGGAACATATGCAGTGATCAGGAATGCATGGTAGAATGGAGTGAGAGCGAGAGCATCCAGCACCACTTGAAATGTAGCTTCTTTTGGCTTGATGTCAGTCTTGAGTCTCATGTTTCATTTCCCGAACTCAAGACGGTCTGCCAAGGCAAGAAGAGCATCATCAAGGGATTTCTGTTGTGCTTGAGTAGTACTCATGTTTCTGCTAAGAGTTTGATCAATACAGTTTATATATATAACCAATTTTATATATGAAACAATATAAGGCCCTTTGAATATGTAAGCTTGATCCATGTTGTGACATCATTCAAATGATTAGGCTCATTAAGGCATTTAGCAATATTGAATTAGATCTAATCATCCGAAGGGCAACTTAATTGGGCATAACGTGAAAGGCATTAAGACAACTGAATTAGTGTTTTTGGGAATCCTATTCAAACTAACTTGTAGAGAATAAGGTAACCTAAGACATGATCAGATATCCTTATTGAACCTTGTTATATAGCTCACTTAACTTAACTAGATTTCCTAATTAACCAATTTTAACTAGATACCTAACTTGAGTTAAAAATTACCTTTAGAAAAAATCAATCTTAAAATTCCTTAAAACTATTGCTAAATCGCCTCCTATTGAGGAATTGATAAATCGCCTCCTAGGTAGGTTTGTTAACTCGCCTCCTAAAGGGTGTTGTTAACTTGCCTCCTATAGTGTGTTGTTAACTCGCCTCCTAAAGGGATTTGTTAAATCGCTTCCTAAGGGCTTATTGTTAACTGGACTCTAAAGGGGTGTTGTTAACTCACCTTCTGAAGGGAGTTGTTAACTCACCTCGTGAAGGTGTTGTTAACTCGCCTTTTGAAGGGAGTTGTTAACTTGTCTTTTAAAGGCGTTGTTAACTCGCCTCACACAGGGAGTTGATAACTCGCCTTCAAAAATCACTTTGTCACAAGAATGAATTTTATGTATCAAGACTAGTTCAAATAGTATCCTTAGCAGAAGAATAACACTTAAGATTAACTTTAACAAAAAAAATTGCCACAGAATCAACAAGAATGAACAAAAACGAGTACATTTAGACATTTTAAAGCATTCATACATGAAACTACAAACAAGGGTGACTTTTTTAAGCTCAAACACATTCAAGAATACATATACATACTTTTCAACACGAAACCCACTTATAGTTTTCACTATTTTTCCTAAACTCAAATTTTCGAGTACAATAATCAAGCAAAACTTATTCAAACATTAACCAAATGAAAAACTGTATTATACGAGTGAATAATACACCTAACTAAGCAAAATCCCTCAATCAATTTAATGTTTTGCACACTTTTAATTTTGAAGAACCCTAAATTGTTTTTTAGGGTTTTTCAAATTAAAAACGTCTAATAACATGATTCGATCGAGATATAAGTTGTTTGGGGTGCGTAGAACACATCTCTAGTTATACCTTTCGATTGAAATCCACTGAAAATGAAGATTGAAGGTTGGCAATTTCGAGTTTGAAGTTGGGTGGGAAAAATGATATTTCAAGTGTGTGTTTGTGTGTGAAAGTGACGGGGGGTGAGTGTGTTTATAAAACAAGTTTTGTTTTTGACACATTTGCCCCCTCAAGTATAATATCCTATGCATTTTTTATATACAAGTTTTATTAGGCAAGTAAAGTTTAACAAATGGCACAAATAGTCCCTAATGTTTTAACTCGCATATCTAGAAACTTATATATGCACATATACTCCCTAAAGGCATAAACACATAACAGTTAAGGCTCACATAAGCTAAAATTAATTAACTCCCCTTTAATTGTTAACTCGTTATTGTTTAAAACCTTTTCCATTATCATAAAACTTATTTTATGAAGAAGATATTTGACATTATCTCCTCCTCAAACAATGACTCGTTTTCTATTTAAAGAGCTGTAGTCGTTGTTTGAGTGGTCAAATGTCTTTGAAAAGCATTTTTTGATGAAGTATTGTGTAATTTAGAAAAACAAACACCATGAAAAATAAGATTTCTCTTATTTTGACACATAAGCACACTGACACGTACACCTATGGAATATAGGAAGCACGGGTTGTGATGCAAAGTAATCACAAGCCTTTGCATAGTCATAAAGTCGACCATGCCCGAGAATAAATTCTCGTTATGAGGTCAAGTTTTTTTTTAAATACTTGCCTTTAAGATGATGACCGGGTTGCTATCTGAAATAATAACAAGCCATTTTTGGCATGTTTTGAAAACTTTTAAACTTCTGCTCGAACTTCATTTACAGCCTCGTATCATTACTAAATGACATTTCTAAGACCGTAAATGTTATCGATTTTCAGAAGACATGCCAGAGATACGTATTTTTATCTTTTTCTGATTTTTTAATTTTTAATTTTCTTTTTGAAAAATTTATATAAAAAAAATATTTTTGAGTTTTTATGTTTTCTTATGTACATATAATACAGGATATGAGTTACCACCATTACTCGTCCATTTCCTCTGCCAGACTTTTCAATGTTTCCGGAGACATGCTTCTCATACCGAGCTTTTCGATCAAGAAGTTGAATCTTTCTCTTGGCAAAGGTTTTGTAAATATGTCAGCCAGTTGGTATTCAGTTCAGACAAAGTATAGCTCTACGATTCCATTTTCCACTTGCTCCTTTATAAAATGGTAGCGAACATCGATGTGCTTGGCTCGTGAGTGTTGAACATTGTTGCAGCATAAGGCAATCACACTATTGTTGTCGTAGTACAGAAGAATCTTATTGAATTGAAAGCCATAATCTGTTAGCTGTAAACGCATCTATAGGATTTGAGCACAACACCCATGATAAAGCAATGTATTCAGCCTCTGTACACGAAATGGTAGTGCACTTTTGCTTCTTTAAAGACCAGCTAACAAGTTTGTCACCTAAGAATTAAGCACTTCCTGATGTACTGCGTCTAGTGTCCTGACACCCCGCGTGATCTGCATCTGCATATGCTTTCATAGAAATATCGGTATCCTTCGAGTACCAAAGACCCATGTTAATGGTTCCCTTTAGGTATCAAAAGATCTGCTTAACCGCATTTAAGTGCTTTTTGGTAGGCTTTGCCTGATACCGGGCACATAAGCAGACTGCATAAATAAGGTCTGGTCTACTGGATGTCAGATACATGAGGGATCCAATCATGCCACGGTAAAGTGTAGCATCAATTGGTGTCCCCTGTAGATCTTCATCCAGTTTACTCTTTTCTACCATAGGTGTGTCTACAGAATCACTAGATAGCATACCATATTTTTTAACAATTTCAGAAGCATATTTAGATTGGTTTATAAAGATGCCTCTGGGACTTTGAGAGATTTGTAATCCTAAAAAGAATGACATCTTCCCCATCATTGACATCTTGAACTTAGTGGTCATCTGATTAGCAAACTCATTACACATAGCAATATTAGTGGATGCAAATATTATATCATCAACATAAATTTGTACCAGTAATAAGTCGTTCCCAGCTTGCCGTGTGAAGGGTGTTGGATCAACTGCACCTTTGGAGAAATGTTGTGAGATTAGGAAGCTTGACAGCATGTCGTACCATACATGTGGTGCTTGTTTGAGACCGTAGAGGACCTTTTTCAGCTTATACACATGTGATGGGTTGTCCTGATCAACAAATCCTTCTGGCTAGAAACGTAGACCCCTTCTTTAAGCTCGCCATTTAAGAAAGCCATTTTGACGTCCATTTGGTAGATTGTCATATTCTTATGAGCGGCATTTGCTACAAAGATACGGATAGCCTCAATTCTAGTAACCGGTGCAAATGATTCCTCAAAATTGATTCCCTGTTCTTGCCTGAATCCTTGAGCAACTAGTCTAGCCTTATTCTTTAGTGCCTCGCCAAATTCATCCGTCTTGACCTTGTAAATCCATTTTAGTTTGATCAATAACACTTTATCTGGACACGGCACCAATTCCTAAAATTCTAATCTTTGAAATTCATGAATTTCTTCTTGCATTGCATCGATCCATGACGGTTCAGACATTGCTTGTTTGAAGTTCTTTAGTTTTACAGAAGTTAGAAAGGCATCAAAATAACACCACATGGCGTTAGTTTGGAGTTGCTTTCTCATAGAGTTAGAGCGAGAAGGATCGCCGATCACGTTTGCTATAGGATGATTCATAGTCTATTTACCAAGGTGTTCAAATGGAGTGTGGGTTTGTCTCACATTCAATGATGACCCTTGAGAAGTTGATTCTTCATGAGGAGATTCATTAAGTGGATCATCACGAAAGATTGGTGTTTTTTGGTGATTCTTTAAAACCTTGAGAAATGTTTAGAGATTGTTCTTGTTCTTGTGTTGATGGAGTACTTGATGATGAAGCATCCTGTCAATGGAAGTTGACACAGGAGAATCGGCTAAAACCACAGCTCTCGGAGCAGCAGCTTCTTGAACTGGAGAAACATCAATTGATGGAGGAGTGAAGTATTCATTGAACATAGGTTGAAACAAGTGATCCCAATCGTCTCTAGTTGGTGGAATACAAGGTTGTTGAGAAACAAGGTTTGGAACGAGTCCTGAATTGGATGTTGCAGGAGTCATACAATGAAGTCCGGGTCCTGAACTGAATTGTTTAGAAGCCAAAGCTGTCAGCTCATCAAATGTCACATGAATTTTTTCAATAATTTTATGGGTTCTTTTGTTGTAGATTCTGAACGCTTTCTTTACGGTCGCGTAACCAACGAAAATACCAATGTCGGCTTTTGCATCTAATTTACCCAGGTCGTCATTGTCAGTTGGTTTAGGTAACAAGTGGGCACCAAGAGACATGAAAGATTGATAAATCCGGTTTCTTATCCTTCATAAGCTCATATGGAGTTTTGTTGTATCGGCGACGGATTATTGAACGGTTTTTGGGTGTAAATGCTGTATTGATTGACTTCTGCCATAAAACTAACAGAGCTTTAGAAATATTAATACATTGTCAGAAGAGCAGCTTCTACAAGAGTTTGGTTTTGCCTTTCTACAATGCCGTTCTGCTAAGGAGTGCGGGCAACAGATGTTTGATGCGTGATGCCAACATTTTCATAAAATTCACGAAGTGTCTGATTGACAAATCCGGTTCCATTATCTGTTCGAACATTACGGACAGTGGCATTCAAATGAACTTGTATATTTTTGATACATTTAATGATGGCCTCGGGAGCTTCATCTTTTGTCCTTAAAAATCTGACCAAAGTAAATCTTGAGTAATCGTCGACAATTACTAAGATGTACCTTTTCCCGTTAATACTTGCCACACACATTGGGCCACACAAATCCATATGCAAGAGATATAGTTTCTCCTGGTTAGTGTCTTCAGCTTTGGGTTGATGAGAGGATTTCTTGCTTTTTCCTAATGCACATGCTGAACACAGATGATCTTTTTAAAATTTTAGCCTTGAGATACCTCTTGCAAGACCATCTTTAGCTAGCTTGTTAAGAGTACCAAAGTTGAGATGAGATAAACGATGATGCCATAACCAGCTCTTAGTCTTTGACGCTTTGGATAGAAGACAGATCGGAGATGTTTTAAGCATGTCATCAAGAGAAATTGTATACAAATTTGTGTCACGAGATCCGAAAAGTAGATCAACACCTTCTAAATTACAAATAAAGCAAGTGTTTTTCCAAAATGCAACTTTAAGATCCGCGTTTCAAAATTGACCAACAGAAAACAAGTATGTCCAAGCCCCTTGACGTATTATACTCTTGAAATAGTAACATTTCCCAGCTGATAGTCACCATACCCTATAATCCTTGCAATATTGTCATTCCCGAATCTAACTGTACCTAAAAATTTACTAACAAAGTTCATGAGTTGAGAGCGGTTCCCTGTCATGTGTTTTGAACATCTGGAGTCCAGATACCAGAGACCAATCTGGACAACCTGTCATGACAAGAGAAGAAGAAGATGGAATATATGTAGCATTGGAACCACAAGTAAGATTGGGTTTTGAGTGGTTAGCATTCTTAGATTCTACAATCTTATCTTTTTTACTCGAACCTACATTTTTAACATTTTTTGGTTTCCTGCTATAGTCTTTAAGCTCTGGTTTTTGTGTTCCAACTATAGTGAAAGTTTTGCCTGTTGGTTTCCACTTAAATCCTACTTCAGTGAATACATGACCCGTAGGTTTTCAAATATTTTGTTTTTTTATGTTTCTTAGCAGATTTAGCAAGGCTATTCACATTTTTAACAAAATCAAGAAGACACTTATCATGAACACCATCAAACATAGATTTCTTACAATTAGCACAAATAGGTTTAGAATTCGCATTTAACAGTAAATGCTTAACATCAACATCACAAATAGATTCAACAACATGATCCTTTTTATTAACTTTCCTAGGTTGGGCTTCTACTTTATTCTTTATGTTCCTACTTGTTGTTTGCAAGATCCTATCATTCCTTTTATTGCCAGTAGGCTTTGATCCGCACTTACTAGTAGAACACTTCAATCCTGTAGAAGACAACATAGGTGTGTTAGAATTTGATGTTTTCGATGACTCTACCTGTTTAATGTTGTTTGAGGATGTGAGAGGTTCAACAAACCTAACTGTCTTGATAGTATTTTTGGGTGTGACAGCAACCTTTTTTGCACTAAGATTAATCGCATTAAGGCATGTATCTCAAACATATACAAGTAACTCCTGAATTCATTGGGCATGCTTACAGGCAAAGTCTAACTCTTTATCTAAAGGTTGTTTAGCTTTAGATTGTTCGACTATTCCCTGAAAAATATCACCTTGTTCTTGAGTGTACTTAAGGTATTCTAAGTGAGCTTCCCTATTTTGCAATAACCTATGAGCCAAAGGTTCTAAATCTAGCTTAAACATTCCTGAAACAATAGTGCTGGCAGATGGTATTTGTGCAGCAATATCAATAATTTCTTTTCCTTTTATTTTGCGTAAATCATTTTTTAATAATGTTATCACAAAAACCTTATCTTGAATTTGAGCTTTTAAATCCTCATTCGCTGCAGATTTTAAGTTCAGTTTATCAATTAAAGAGTCACTATGTTCTTTAGTATGAACATGTGTCTTTTTAATGGAGTCAAACTGCTCTTTAAAAACCTGTTTAACATGATTAATTTCATTACAATGACGCTTATTTTCCGAAAGTAATTTTGCCACACTATTCTCTAGTTCCACATTTTTGGTCTCTATCTCACAATAATCATACTCGACATTCTCATCCTTGGACTTTTCTCTCATTAATTTTATCATGTCCTTCAACTTACAAATGGTACTGTCTTTGTCTTGAAGCTGGACTTTCAAATCATTCTTTTTAAAAAAAATTCTAGAATTTCAAGAGCATTTTGATTATTACAAGATTCATCTTTTTGAAAAATTTCTTGATTAAGTTGTATTGACACTTGGTATGTGCTATTTTACACATACCTTTTACCTTGTAAAACGAACCTAAAAGACCGAAAACATAATAAAAATGACAAATATATGCTTGTTTTTGTGTTTTTGTATGTGTAGGTACGGATATACAAGAAATGGACATAATCAAAGCAAAAACGGACAAAGCCGAACACGAGAAGGAAAGAGTGCACAAGAGCCGAAAATTATCAAGCTATGGTCAACAAAAGGCAACAATGGTCAACCACAAAAAGACAAAATCCTTGAGAGCCCTTAATGTTAAATCATTTTGCACTAAATGTCTAAAAACAATAACACCGTTAGTCCTTTAACACTTAAAGACTAACGGTCATTATCTTTTAACCCTAAAACCGTTTAACCCTTTATACATATTAACACAGCCCAAATAATAAACCCATGGCCCAAACCACTCCCCTAGCCCAAAGTCAAACACAGTCAAACAAGTAAAAAAAGGGCGCGAGTGTTTGTTACTGTTCACCTTCGTCCCAAAATTACCCTGCTCAATTAAAGAGCGATTAAACCCACTCTTTCACTATCAATTAACGTGGCTCGAAGATTTTAATACCAAGCTCCACGCTGGCATACAAAGACGTCACCAAGAGTTTTGATTGGTCAAGATAACACAAAGGACTGACGCGGGTTTCAAACAAACACACCAAAAGGGGAAAATTGCACTAAATTCAGTGTAAAAGAAACACACTCATTGCCAAATGATTGGATTGCCAGCATGGCAATCCGTGTGCTCACATTCTCATCTAACGGCTATAAATCAACAAGCAATGATTAGAAGGAATTAAAGGTCAAGATCAAAGGGAGCGTGTATGAGTCTAGATCCTTCTCCCCATGGCTATAAATAAGAAACTTCATTCACTCAGTAGAGAAGGAGAAGAAGGATTAGAATAGGAGTAGTGTAGAAGTAGCTTTTAGCTTATTGTAATTTTTAGCTTATTGTCATTTAATCCTTGTAATTTTCATTTAAAAAGCTTTGTAACTCGTTTTCATTAATAAAATTTGCAGTTTACTTTTAATCTTGTGTTTTAATCCGTTTTTACTTAATATGCAATATGGTTTGATAAGTCTCAATAAGCTCTTAATAAGCTCTTAAAATCTACTCAAGATAGTTAGATACTCATTTAAGCTCTTAAAGCTTAAATGAGCTTTTTGTCATTCAAAACCACTCCTAAATTTACCACAGCTTTAATGGAAGGGAAACCAGACATGGATGGGTTTCCAGGACCTTACTAGCTTATCTATGATAAGCTAGAGCTTGTTGAGTAGCTTCTCGAGCATAATTAAGCCTTGTTTGTGCAAAGGCTCTTGTGAGTTCTTTCTTTTCTCTTTAATAGCTTAAAATTGCTCCTTAGTTTAAATTCTGCTTAAATTAGCTTGTAACTTGCTTATTTCTGTTTAGTTGTGCTTAATGATGATTAGTATACTTGTTTGATGTTTATTTAGTTAGCTTGTTAGTTTAAAATTTAGTTTGCAAATAGTTTTTATAACATACAGTCAAAAATCCATAAAAAGCAGCATAAGTAGGTAGCTTATAATTCTGGCTTATTTGCTTATTTAGAAATGTTCATTAGGTTTGTTTTAAGCTAGTAAACATCTGGTATTTGAACTTTGTGCATTAAAACTCAATTTTATAAGCTAAATATGGGATTTTACACTTTAAAGGGGTGTTTGGGTCAAGCAGTACTAACTTAAGTTAGTACTGCTAGACACCATCTGGTTCTTTAATCTGTTTTTAAATCCCACATTGAGGTTTATAAGAAGGGATTTAAGGTACTTATAGGCTTAATTCAGTTTTTCATATAATTAGTTAATAGTGGTTTAAGTCTGTTAGCTTAAGCTCAATCTCATGAGCATTTTCAGTTCATGTCTGTTCTAGGTGTTAATTCTTCTTCCATTGCTCTTGTTTTAGTTAATATAGAAAGTTAGTTTAATTCCTTGAACCTGCACTTTTTGGATTTGAGATTTGGTTCATTTTTGTGCAAACTACATCAGCAGCATCAATAGACAAATAGCCTTTTTCAAAATTAATTATCAGAAGGTTAAAATGGACATTAGGTCTTGATTTTCAGAGTAAAAGTAGTTTTTAGGTCATACTTTATCCGTCTGAGCTTAATATAGTCTAATTAGCTTAATTGTCCATCTGTTTTTAGTCTCAAAATTTGCAATCTGTCTTTTGAAAAATAAAAAATGTTCACTTAGTATACACTGAGTGAATAAGCAGTTTTTAAATAACTTTTTCTTTGAGCAATTGATTTTCAAAATAGATTCTAAAATCTTTTTCAAGTAGCTTAGAGGTCACTCTTTTTAGAATCTCAAGTCTCAAAGTCATAAGGTCTTATTTGCTAGCCCAAAAATAAGCTCAAAGTTGCCCTAATGGACTGTTTGGTTAACAGTTTTTCAAAAAGTACTTATTGAGATTTTAGCTTATTGATTGTAGTTTTTAGCTTAATTCTTGCTTATGTTTGTTAGATAGGTTAGTTATAAGTTGAATTTAGCTTATTAAGGTTAGGATTTAGCTTATCTTGTCTTTTCATTAAAAATCCAAAAACATAGAAAATAAGCATAAGTAGTCTTTTCATTTAACCTTTTCACTGCTTATTTGAATTTCAAAATGTCTTTTGTTTATTGTTTAGAGTAGCTCATAGGCCAGGCTTAAAGGTAGTATAAGCTAGATTTTCATAAGGATCCGTTTGATTGCTTAAAAATAAGCTCAAAGATGCCTGGTCAGGCTGTTTGATAACTGGTTTTGTAAAAAATGCTTATTGATCTTTTTCAGCTTATGGTTTATTCTATTTGTTCATTTATAGCTTAGATTAGCTTATTAGGTTAGTTTTAAGTTAGATTAGCTTATTAGGTTTGAAATTTACTTTCGTAGGGTTAAAATTTAAGTATTGCATTTTTTAAATTCCCGTTCTCGTTTTCTTCGTTTTTAGCTTTAATCACCCTCGTTTTAGAATTTCCTTAGCTTTTACTTATTATCTAGTTAATTAGGATTAGAAAAAGTTTAAAAAATCATTGTTAGGTTTAATTTAGGTTTTAATTGTCGCGTTTCTTTAATTCCCATTTACGTTTTAATGCGTACGTGTTTAATTTTCATTTCTTGTTTACTAATTTTCGTGCATTTATCTACTTCTCATTTATATTTAGTATGATTTAGGAAACCCAAATCAAAAATCTTTAAAACCATTCAAAACGCGCGATCACGGACTTAACCAATTTTCAATTCATGCTTCGTCGAGGGAAAACGACCTGGGAGGTTTTTGAGACAACTTTGGTTAAAAGTTTGTTTCTTAAATCCGATGGAAAATACTTACTATACTATTATTTGATATAATCCTTATATACTATATATATTTACGTATAGCGTATTCGGAGCGTATCAAATTTTTGGCGCCGTTGTCGGGGAAGTGTGTTACGATTATCGTGTTTCGTTCGAAGATTAGTGTTTTGAAGAACCTTCCTCGTGAAGTTATCGTTTTTCATTTGTGAATATTTCCTTAATAAAACCGTAAAAATACAAAAATATTTTACACTTTTATTTTTTCTTTAATATTAAAAATAACCGTTTTTAATTGTTGTTTCGGCTCACCAAGAATTTTTATTTTACACTTTTTCATATTTTACTTAAATCATTTGAATTTTGTTTCTAAAACTTTAACAAAATTCATAACACACACACACACAAAAAAATAGAAAAATATAAAAAAAAAATTACTTTTATAACTCTTTTTTATTCTTTGTATCAACTTTTTAGGCTATAGGTCTTGCAAATTTTAACTTTCGTAGAGTCATACAAAGATAAGTATTAAACTTCGCGCAATTTTTATTTTCTAAAGAACGGATGGATTTCTGTTCCCAACGTTCTCAACCTCTCAAGCCACTTTCGTATTTACGCTTTAAAATCACCCTCAGTTTCTATACAATTTTCTTAGCTTTTACTTACTATACTAGTTCACATTAGCGGATTGTTAGAATTAGGATTAACATAGGTTTAGCATAGGTTTAACATAGAATAGAATTAATATAGTTTAAATTAACTTAGTTTAGTTAACAAAAATATTGGTAAAATAAAAGATTAGTCCTCGCTCTTAGTGATCGACACTACTTACCATGAAACTCCTTCCGACCGGGTACACTGCCCGTTAACGTGTTGTTTTAGGTAAAGTCGACAAAATATAAATTTAAAACTTGAACTATCATAGTACAATCTCACAACGAAACAATCAAGTTTTTGGTGCCGTTGTCGGGGAGTGAAATTTTAATCTTGAATTTTATTTAATATTTTGGTTTTTAACATTAGATTAACTTAACCCTTAGGATTAGTGTAATTTAGATTAATTAGTATAATTTAGATTAGTGTAAAATTTTGTAAAATTTTGTATATTTGTTTTTAATTGTTTGCTTGTATATTTGTTTATTTGTTTGTTTGTGTGTTTTAATTGTTTTCTTACACTGTTCTGGTCGATAACCTGATATGGTGTATCCACTTCCATTGAATACGGCGTATCTAACTTTCTTTGCCAATACAGCGTATCCATTCAATAAATTGATACGGCGTATTCAAATCAATTGAATACGGCGTATTGATCGTCTGATACTGTTAGCCTCAAAATATTGAGTCAAACATGAAGTTCGTTCATTATGTATTTAAGTCTCGGTCAATCAATTAGTTAACGTTGTAATAGGAAAGTATCGAGAATCGGGCTCGATAGTTAATCTAATATTGTATATGTTTCGGGTTTAATCCCAAGCAAAACCCGAGCCCGGATCCTAGTTAAATATCCCGCGCGTCATTTAACGCGACGGGGTATATAAACTCTTTTCTATTTAGAAAAGAGTAAGTTGTTCATTTTCTAAATAATATCATTTTCCATATTCTCTCATCTCTCTCTCTCTCTTCTTTCTCTCTCAAGAACAACTCACCTCTCTTTCTCATTTCTAGTTCTTGATCCGTGATTGATTCGTGTTATGAAGTGTTAAACGGGATCCTACAGAATAATTTCATTGTTAAACATAGCTTTAGTATGTTCAAACCCCCATTCACCTTCTGTACGAGCATCGGGTGTAGTCCTTATCTTCACCACATTGTCAAACATGGCAAGGTGAAATTTAATCTTTTTAAGGCTTTCATTCACCAAGCTATTCTTAGGAGCTTCTATGTTGATAGGGGATACATTAGAAAGTTTACTGGTAGGATTGGACATACCTAGCCAGAAAGCTTGTTCAGCCAACAATTCTTGTTGTGGAGTAAAACGTTTCCTAAAATCATCAGAAAGTCTATTTAATTTTTCATAATCAATAGGTGTATAATGTTTTGTTTAATGGCCTCTGGATCCTTTTCTGTTTCAGACATTTTTTATCGACTCTCTTCTTCTAAAATCAATGTTTCCTCATCATCAATCACAAACATAGAAACATGTTTAGTAGACATAATAATACCATCATACAAGGCTGGTTTAATCCGCTGAGCTTTCTTAAGGTGAAACGGATTTTGATAACCTAGAGCTTGTTTGTGTAAGTTATCATAGAAGGCTTATGGCTTAGTTAACATGTGCACTATTTGAGCAGATTGACCCACTTTAAAAATAATATTATCAAGTTCCTTTATCTTCTTTTCCAAATCAATTTTGTTTTCCATATATTTATCTTCCTTTTCTTTGGATTCACTTTTGAAAACAGTGACTGTTTGTAATAAACATTCCTTTTCTTTGATTTGTTTAGAAATATTTTGCTCAAGTGAGTCAACTTGTTCTTTCAGCGCAAGCTTCTCCTTAATCATATCATCCATTTGAAAATCAATTATTTTTTTCATGACAACTTAAATCAATATTAAGACGTTGTTCAAATGTTTTAACTCGTTCTTTATATCTTTCTAGCTCAGCGGTTATTGATTCACTATTTTGTTCCTTATTAGCCTTTTCCCAATTATTTACATGATTAATCATTTGTTCCGACATTTGTTCTATCACAGATAAAATCATTGAATCTTGTTGTGCCTACAAATGAGTATCTTGAACATTTTCCTGTTGTGTTTCTTGCAAATATTGAGAATACAGAATGATATTGCTTTTACTATGTATCTCATTATCTGTAAAATCCACAGCTGGTGGTTGTTCAAAATCATGCATTGCATGCTCACCTTGATTTTCCATATCATTAAGACAGGTTTCATAATGAGGTACCTCTGAGATAACGTCGAAAGCATAGTTGGAAATGTTGGCCATGAGAACCGCTTTTGCATTCGAGATATCATCACAGTCAGAATCATAAGTATCAAGATCCTCAGTCTGAAAAGCAGCATTGTTTGGAATGATTGTCTGAACAACTTGACCATCTGGAACCCCCAGATCTGCAAGAAATGCGAGTTGCTCTTCATCTAAAATTTGTCTAGCTTCCTGAGCTTCAGCTAACATTGATTTATCCTTATACCATGTTGCATTCCTTGGTCGCTTAGGCTGAGCGCATTGCCTAGCCACATGTCCTTCACCTTGATAGTTGTAGCATTTAACAATCCTTGCCTATCCGCTTGCATTATTTCCCCCTGAGCTAGTAGCATTACTTTTATACCCAGTACCAGAATAACTTTGACCTTGCCTCCCCTTTACTTGTTGCACTGTTACCCTGCCATCTTGAATAGTGGCATGGTTTCTTGGATTCGAGGAAGTTCTAAGTTGATTATTGGTTGAACAAAACCTTAAAGAAGCTACAACTATTAGAAAATCCATTGCCTTGTTGAGACAAGCAATTGGATCATCTCCTGGAGAGAATACAGGAACAGCAAAACTTGAGTCCATAAGAGGTGACTCAGTCATTGGTTGTGTAGTGACTTGAGGTGATTGATAAGCAATTTGTGGAACAGATGAGGTATGATGATTCATTTGAGACTAATATGGATATGATGATTGAACTAATGAATGATTGAATTTGGGGTTGTAATGGATAAGTAGATGAATATTGTTAATTGGGATGAATTGATCCATACTGAGGTGGTGAAAACTGTTGTTGAAGCTGAGGATTGTTGTATGAAGACTGATAAGTGTTGAAGTGAGGTGGTGTCATCTGCTGATTTGCCATAAATGCAAGTGGATCTTGATTGCGTTTACGCAGAAGACGGACTTCATTTGCATGGAGTTCGTGTTGTTCAAGATATGCATGAAGCTGATCAAAGTTGGTAGTATGCAAATCCTTCACTAGCTTGACATAAGTCACAAATTTACTCCATTCCGGTGGAAGACTGTTTAAGAACTTTGTATTAACTTAAAATTGCTCGATTTTCATGTTGTAGATGTTCATATCATTAATCAGCTGAGTGAATCTCAAGTAATACTTGTAAAGTGTTTCCCCCTTTATGTGAGTAAACTTATCAAATGCATCATATAACTTACACCTCTCTCTTGCTTAGTCAAAGAGGTACCTTGCATCAGTAATTGAACTCTCTCCCACAAATCTTTAGCAACTCTGTGATGATTCACAAGTGAATAGATATCATAAGGCAGACCTTGAAGAATGATATTGGTAGCTTTCATATCACAATCAGCTTAAATTTTCTCAGCAGCAAAAAAAAAAGCATGACAATATATTCAGACATATTTTTTTAGTGTTCTCTGGTCACTCCATTCCTTTCAACAGAAGCCAAATGAGTGGACCATTTCCAACTGATTCGAGTATCGTTCTTCTGTCACTCCAATCTTTCATGTAAAGTTCCCATTCACTTTTCCAAGAATCAAACCATCCATGTCCAACATAGTGGGAACGATTGTCTACACCGGAGAGTATCATATATTCTGCAAGAGTATTCTTTTATCCAAGTGGAATAACTGAATCCATGTTGATTTGATGTTTGTTAGATTACTTGTGGATCGAACAATGAATGAAAGTAATTGTGTTGTTTAGTGAGTTGTCTTTTGTGTGTTGTAAGTTTTGAAACTACACGGGATTTTACAACTCTTGATAAAACCGGGAAGACAATAAAATGTTTCACGGGATTTTACAAATCAAAAAGATAAACCGTATAATTTACTTTAGCAATTTTGAGTTTTAAATTGAGTTCAAGTGAATTAATTTTCTTTTTAAAAGTTGTTAAATCGCCTTTTAAAGCAAGATTGTTAAATTGCCTTACAAAAGGATTGATAAATCGCCTTGGCTTGGAATTCTGTTAAATCGCCTTCTAAAAGAAAATTGCTAAATCACCTTGGCTTGGAAGATCTGTTAACTCGCCTTGCAAAGGACCTCTGTTAAATCGCCTTCAAAAAGAAATTGCTAAATCGCCTTGTGAAGGAAAGATGTTAATTCACCTTGCAAAGAATTTTGTTAATTCGCCTTGAACTGAAATTGCTAAATCGCCTTGACCAAAGAAATTGTTAACTCGCCTTGTACAAGAAAATTGCTAACTCGCCTTCAACTAGTACGAAACTCAAATCTTTCAAAACACAAAAAGACTTACTTTTGATCGTTTTTTCCAAAAAATTATTGTACAACTAGTATTACTAAGCCTATGGGTACCTTAAAAATGCCAACTTTATGGTTTTTAAGCCAAAAATTTTGAAATCAAGATTTGTACTTTTTAAAACTTTTCGAACACTAAAATGCACAAAAACGTGATGTTTTCTTTGATTCAAAGCATGTACACCTATATCCAAGGATACATATCCAAATTTACCTATGTTACAGTTCGTCTCATACATCATTAGAGTGTAACAAAAAGCTTCGAAAACAAGAAAACAAAAGAAAAAAATGGTACGGATAACAAGAAAAAACGAAACAAAGAAAAGAAAAAAAAACAAACACAAAACTTAACAAATCACTCTATGGCTCTTGATACCAATTGTAGAATATGCTAGTAATCTATAACACCAAATAACTATAAAGAAATTCTAGAGAGAGAAAGTGGATGGGAGGAAGGTTCTAGTGAGAGAAAGTAAGAAAGAAATAGAGATTAGATTATGTGTGAAAGAACCAACCAACCAACCAACCAACACCATCTCCATGTGTGGAAAGGGTATTTATACATCATAGCTAACCGGCCATTAGCTTTAGTAATGGGCTTTCCTTGTGTCTTTGGCCCGGTTAGCTTACTAACATTACATTGGATTACTCTACGAGCTATGACTAACTATATTGGTTGTGACCGATAATTTTCGTGTTTCTAACATGACTTGTTAAATAATCGGAACATTTCTCTCCCCGAATGCATATATATAGTTTAAATCAATTAATATCCAAAATATTAAAAGATTTAACATTTTTGATAAGGGGAGAAAATGTGATTAATATATATGACTAATGATGTTATTCTATGGACTCAAGTGCGAGCTTCAACCTTCACGTGCTAAACACTTTCGAATATCGATGCACATGTTGAAGGGGAGCAATTTATAAAAAGTAAAACCATCGAGATACTAAATGATTTTCAAAGTATCTTGATCGATGTTTTCAAAAGGTTTTAAGGCTGTGAACAATACCAAAAGACTGACCATGTATTTAATTACTTGGATTTATAAGGTGGTTAAGATTAGGTATTCGTTCTCATGGATCAGCATAAGCCAGAGGGGGTCTACCAGACAATCTACTAGTTAGTGTAGAAGTCCTTAGGTATGATAAAAAGGAGTAAAAGTGAGAAAAATGGAATAGTGCCGACTAAGATAGAGCTAGTACTGGAACAAACCCAACAAGGTACTAGTCATGAAGTCTCGGTAAGCACTGAAGGGGTTGAAGAATGAAAAGGAATTGTAAGGATAAAGGGTGAAAAGAAAGAAGCCCTCCATACACTTAGGCAGAAACCCAGTCAATACATAAACTGTCAGAAACACTAAGTTGTTGTCTGGTATTGAAGACAGTCATCATGGACCCAGTGACGCAATGCACAACCCTCCCTAGCGACTCAAGGTCTCTCAATAGACTCTTGTTTCATTCCTCACGGAGATTACACGCATTTCTATTGACTTTCTCACTCCGAGTTAGTTGGTATTGAAAAGGTGGCAGTCCGCTCCAGCCTTCGATTACTAAAAACCAAATGTGCACTATTGAGTCTAGAGCCAAGAGATCATCCATAAATCTCACTAGGACACTGTTCAAATATATTTGTTGCTCACACACTATGAAAACAAGTAATAACTTAAGAGTCCTACGCATTATCCTTGTGATTTTTCCAGAACATCAGAATGATACTAAAGTATTCACAATGACGATGGAAATCCTGCTTGAGCCAACATCAAACAAGCTCTTGGTAGGTAACTTATGAGATTCTATACGGATCAAGCTTGTGACAACTAGAAAGAAATGATGGTGCGATTCTACATGAATCAAACTTGTTCCAGTATATGAATTAATGATTGATGAATTTTGAAATGCTTAAAACTCTCGATGTGACACAAAAACATTTTGGCAAAAGTGGCACGTCGATTGATTTTCCAATCAATTTTTATTTCAATTGATGAGATAGTAACTCACTGGTTCACTCTTATCTCGCTGTCTGCTTTAAGATGTTCCGATAATGAGAACATGCTAAGTATGATGAATATAATACATATGTGTTAGAAAGATTCAATACTGCAGCTGGAAATCCTGTCAAGGAGATTCTTCTTAAATTGAATCTACCTAATCAAAGGTCGATCCTCACATATTCGAACGTTACTCTAACCAAACACGGGTGAATGACAAAGCCATATGCGTCCCCCAACTTTATTGCTAACTATTTTATTGCAGATTCACATAAAGATAGACATGGAGGTACTTGGTTCCAGCTGACTCAAAGATTCATAGCCGCATGCTCATACTCGACCGACATTTATAAAGACATACATGTTTCAAGACTTCCGCTACTCTGATACCGTACGTCCTTCTTGAAGCGACGAAGGGTTAAAGTTAAAGAACTTCAAGAAAGATGCATTATTAAAGCTTTCAAGTTAAAGAATCAAGAAAAGTATGAGCATGTCAGTCCGAAGGTCACAAGTGCACAAGATGGAAAAGATCACAAGTTGATGATAAAGGAGATTGTATTTGGCTGATGATCTCAAAGTGCTCAAGATCACAAACAAGTTATGCTAAAGGAACAAGCTCAAGCCTAAAAGTCAAAGATTACTATGCCATATCCACAAGATCATGTCATGAAAACAAGTCTGCGAGCACAAGACTGAAGACAAAGCATAGTATGCTAGGTTTAAGTTTTTGTAAAATAGAGTGACCTCCCTAACGGGATCACGAAATTGTATTGGTCACTTCCTTATATTCTTAGATAGCTGTATAGCTAATATAAAAAATTAAAATATAAAAATAATGTGGAAACTAAATAGCATAAATAAGCAAAAGCCCATGGACCAAGCCTATGGCTTCATGGATCTGAAACTACCATAAAATATCAGCTGACTTCATGGATCTGAAACTCCTAGAAGGATTCTTCCCCAATCTGAGCTCCAGTTGAAGAATTTGTAGCCTCATGAGTTTTGCATCCTAACTCCAAAATTCAGCTCTAATCCTATATACGACACTCCGAGATCCATTTTTAGTGGAAGTTACTCCAGCAGCTCCGAATTTGACTTAATGCCTTTAACTCTTGCGCCATTCGAATCCAAATAACGGTTACGATAATTTTATGATTGAATAAATTTATCCTATCATCTAACTTCTATAAATTGCCCAAACAATGTCTACAACAAAAATTAAAAACATACAAAAAGAAGCCGAAACAATGACAAAACCCAAAACTGAAATTAATGCAATTACAAGCGAATCAAGTCACAAGTGGTCAAGGTTTTCATCGGCTTTGCATACATAATATAATAATACCATAATATCATGTATTAACAAGTTGTTGGCTAAGTTCATGGCCAAACATGCATGTATTTTTCATGGATACAAAATAATTAACAAGAAATAAATTGTTAGCCAACGAATCGAAGAAATAAATTAACAAGAATTAAAACCCCGATTTGTACGTGTAACCAATGGCTTAAGGATCACTTAGTACTGTATTAAAGACCTTATAAAAACCATATTAATTCAGAAAATAATGCCCAAGGGGCTGATTTAAAACCGATTTAAGAATCGTTCCAAAACGCGCGATTTAGGCCCTTTTACAGGTACCCGATAACAAAACCAATTAAAGTATGCATAACAAATGGCTATGGGATCAAAAATCACAGATCATAAGACCCCATATGGGTCAAATTAATTCCAAAAAATAAGCCCTAGGGGCTGTTTTAAAATTATCCTTTTGATTCCATTAAAAACACTCGTTTTTAGCCATTTTTACACGTACATGATGATCATATGACATCATATGATGGCTTTGATAACACTATAGGTGCTGAATTAAATGAATATCATATAAACAAAAATAAACACAGCGGAACATGCACCTATCAACGGATCCATAGATTCATATGATCAATCAAAATAAAAACAAGAAAAGTTTACCTTTGTAGCCTGATCGGTAGAAACGAATAGTGACCTTCAACTAATACACGAACCACCCAATGAAACCAAGCGATCAAAGGAGATCACCTCTATGGTTGATCCACACTACACTTACTTATATACCAATTAGATGCTAGTCTTAACCTCATAGCCTTGTAAAACACCTTGAATGAACTAGATTTAAAGAGTTAGATCAAGAAAACTATAAACCCTAGATGGGGAATAGTTTTTAGCCGTGTGAATTAAGAGAGAAAAGAGGAGAGAGTTTTGGTAAATTGTTGATCACTTAATGAGAAGATATGCAATATATTTATAACCAAAACTTGATCTTATCTCCTCCCCTTGTCCTCCATAGGGTCGGCCCCTATATGTCCCATTTGATTTCCAAGTCCAATAGATTAAGTACTATACTTAGTTATTAGAAGCCCAATAGTGATCCCGAGTTACGTGGGTTATTTGTATACCGTAAATACAATAAACACGATATATAAAATGATACCTCAGTGTATATGTGTGTGACCCCATAGGCTCACATGTGTCTAGCCATATAATTGTTTATTATGACACGAGCATACTCCAACAAATGAATCCTTTAGTGGGACAAAGCGAGATATATCATTCGAGTTACACTCAATGATATTTCATATTGTACTCGGACTTAATTCACTACATATGTTTAATGTATCAAACATATCATACTAAAGTTTCATGTTATATTTCCTAAATTCTTACTAGAAACTTTATTTCAATCTAAGGGATAAAATCTTACTTATGAGGAAATCGTAGAATACCAATTGTGGAAATCGTAGAGGGGGTGAATACGTTTCCATTTAAAAACATAAAATATTTTGTATCAAATTATCCATCAAGTTAGATGCAATATGATAAGTGTGAATTATACATCTATATCCACTAGAACATGTCATTGCAATATAAGCACAATTACAATGTTAACTTCTATCTATGACACAATCATCATCCAAACAATATAAGCAACAACCAACACACATATAGATCTAATGCAAATATAAATGTAAGGCGATAAGGTAAATAAAGATGTAAAGCGAAAAGTAAAAGAAAGTGCAAACCGGACGCGATGATTTATAGTGGTTAGGTCACGAGGCACCTCTTCGCCCTACTCCACTCCTCGAGTACCCAACTCGAGAGTTACTTCACTAGTCAACAAGCTCCCTTTAGGCGGAGAAACCCGAACACAACTAAGCTTACTAAGTCAAATGTCGAGTTTTAATCCTAGCTAGAACCAATCTATCACAACTAACCACACTACTTCACAACAATTCACAACTTCTCTTCACCACATAACTTCACTTCACTTTATGACTTCACTTCACTTCATGACTTCACTTCACTTCACAACTTCACTTAGACACTACTACGATCACACCAATCTAACACTACTTACTAAGATCACCCTGATCTAACTATACTTCCTATGATCACCATGATCTAACAACAATACACACCATGATCACCATGATCTAACTATTATATAAGTTTGGAATACATAGACTCGATCTATACATTATGAATGTAAGACATGTCACGAATGCACTAACTAAACTACATAACTTTGTATCTTGATGATAACGAGAGTTCTTCTCTTACACTTAGAGGAATAAGGTTGAATCACTTTGAAACAAATGCTTATGATTACATGATCAAAGGTTTTTAGAATATGTGTGAGATGTATAAACTAATTTGGGACAGAATGAAAAAGGTGCAAAAGGTTAAAAAATTAGTGGGGAATAGTCCAATATTTATAGGCAAACTGGGGAGGTTTTCTGTCTGGCCGGTCCCCTTAATTAGGGTGTTGGTCCCCTTAGTAACTAATGGGACCGTCCTTATAATTAAGGGGGCCGTCCAGCCTCAAACGCTCCCCTTTTTGCCTTTTCTGGGGAGGGGTTTTCTGGAATATTTCTAGCCGTTTTTAGGTAGAAAAATTAAATTCAAAATATTTATTTGAATAAAACATTTCTTTTAATTCTAAAAATGTTTTGTAAAATATATAAAAATGTTTGTGACATTTTTATAAAAAATGTGAGGTTGAATAAATATTCATTTGATCATGAAATGCATTAAACATTTATTTATTCATACCTTAAGTGATTTACGTCGGGTGCAAACTTCGTAGAAGCAAACTTGAGACATCGAGAGATGTTGTCATATGAATGCATTGATAATTTGTGATAACAAGTAACATAAGCACTTTACGTTGTGTGTTATAAATTACATGTTTGTGATCACCAAAACATGAAGAGAATATATAGATTAAATATCATAATATTTCTACCAACAACTTAGATAAATAAATTATTTCTAATTATGTTCAATAACATAATTTATTTTAAAAAAAGTAAAAGCAAATTTACTCCCACTAGCTTTAAGATGTACTCATGAGCTATCTTTATAATTAAAAAATCAAATCCAATAAGTGATTTATTTAATAATTAAACTTAAAATTATGCTCATTAGATGCTTGCTTTTAATCCATACTTGGATTCTAGCATTTTTGTATACTTTCTAAAGATTATATTTTGGATTCATAAAACCTCATTTGATTACATATCGTCCTCGCTAGGTAATCAATCAATAAAGAGTTCTTGAAATCCAACTTGTCATATTTCTTTCCAAGAAAACAAGTATGAGAATCAAATCATCTTTATATATTTAAAGTTCATAAATGAAGAAGTTTTAATCGTAGTCAATTACTTGATTATGAGTAAACACTTATGTCATTTGACTTGCAATAAATATGTATACAATATTATTCCTATGAGTCTTCTCTAAAAGGAAACTCATTTAAACCTTATCATTAAACCGATAGGTTAAAGATAAACAAATTCCAAGAATATGATTATCTTCTTTTGGATAGCATCTATTTATTCATAGTTATTGAGTCATTCATTAAATCCAAGATTTAATAATGCATCTCCTATGGTTAGCATGTTCATTGTGATCCGCTAACTCATAATCCTCACCATTGATATAGAAAACACATCATGAGGTATCCTTGCGGATCTATGAATATGAGTAACATTATTCTAAGGTTCATCATTTTCATGTTTTGCATTAGTATGACATTTGCCCGTGCGTTTTGAATTTTTATGTATCTTCTTCTTGAAGTAATTTAAGACCTACATTAACCCCACTTGCTTTTAGCAAAGTGAGACTCTTACTTGCTTTTTCTACATTTGAGACTATTTTCAAATAACTCAGCATGACGAGCAAGATAAACTTGGTTCTCGTGTGGGTTGTAGAAATGGTATCCTATTGTTTTCTTTGGGTATCCAACACAATACACTTAACAGTTCTAGGCATTTGTCAATAACAATCTCCAAGAGATTTTTACCAAATTTAGAACTTCAATCAAGACATAATGAGATTCATTTCATTTTATCTTAATTAACCTTCTAGGTTGGAGTCTTATTGGGTATATCCACGACATACTCAATTATCTAACCTTGATTTCTTTAGGAGTTAAATAAGTCAAGGTCATTATAAATTAAAACAATATATAGTTTGATTACCCTTATTGGACATACCATAAAACGGTGGTATTCCAATAAGATTGATCTTATACTTTATGGCTTTTTCTATTATACCAACTTAAGTTAAAACTTAATGGTATCAATAGTATTACTAAGCCAATTGCATCCTTTTTATAAGTCTTTGATCAAGTCAACGACTTAATGTGTATGTTACTAACAAGTAGACATAAACATCTAATATATTACTATTTGTTACAAGTCTTTGACCAAGTCAATGACTTCATGTACATGTATGTGGGACTCACCTTCATCCTTTGTACTTAAATGTTTTTTTGGTGTAATAAAATTTACTGAGGAAACCCTTTACAAAAAAAAGGCTTCGTGTATATATCTTAATCTTGAACACATAACAAGTTAGCCTTCTACTTTACGTTATAAGTCTTTTCACAAGTAAGGGACTTCATGTACATGTCTTAAGAAGACATAACAATTATTAAACTAAAGTAAAAAATTAGTGCCAAATAATGGTCTCTATAGTAATTTTAAGTTAATTTCAAACTCCATGTTTATAATTTCTAAAAAAACATAATCATGTAGCTTACCTTTTTATCTTGACATATTCTTTTAATAGGGATACATACATTAAATGTGTAGGAGTCCTAGTAAAGTAATAGTTTTCTTACTTTGTAGTCAAGAGAAACCATTAGTCATATTGTTCTAAGTTGTTCCTTGCACACAATAAAGATTTCTCCCACTTGTACAGGGTACAACTTCTTTGCATAAAATAACACCACACTAGATAGTTTGTTTGTATCAAAAATATGGCAGTGTCAAGCTCATAGCTAGTGTATATAGAACTCCATCTATTAATAAGGAATCGTGCATAACTATCAAAGATAACATTAAATGGAAGCAACGTCTTAAAGGCAACAAGTTATCAAAGATATTATATGGTGATTCTTACTAAATGAAGATGTTTCACACTTGGAAAGTATTTTATTATTTCAAGCCAAGTTAAAAATAAAGTAGGATGCTTATGAGGAAAGAGCTCATAACTCCCACTGAATTTGACAACATTTCAAGTTCGTTATTTTCGTTAATAAAATGCATTACTCCTACTCGATTTGACAACATTGTGAGTGTTTCTTCACTAGTGAAAGTAATTTGCAATTTATCTTTCCATTTATTGAATGTGTACTCATTATTGCTAATGTGCTTAGATATTCAAGGAAGTGTGTTCAAGTTCTAGCTATCTCAGCTATTCATTAACTTGAAAAGTTGGCATGCAATTCCTCCTTTATTCGCTCTTTACACCAAGGGTGTGTAGCGTCTTATACTGGGTTTATGGAAACAACTATAGACACAAGATCTCTAGTCATTGCCTTTTCTAGTATTGTGGTGACATTTTTGTCTTCCAATCAAACCTCAAAAATATGTCTTGTTTACAACAAGATATTTTTAATCTTGATAGCTATAGACACAGGTTCTAAATGTTGGAAATTTAGTGCAATTATGGGAATCAGATCATACTTGGAAATGGGTTTGGAGGTACGGAGTGTAAAACCATCAAGTCATTGATTTTCCCTAACTCTTTTAGTGGTTAGAATTAAATTGGTGATTATAAACATTTAAGTGGCATGTTTGACTACATTAAATGTTTGTAACAACTTTTGCCTATTTAAGGGGCAAATTTGACTGCATTAAATGACCATATTTAATTTGGTCATATAAGCACTAATTCCTAAATTATGGAGGATAATTATGGAAGAGATTAATTGGCCATTAATCTCTCATTAATTCCATTGACTATGTTTTGAGTAAATCCCCTATAAATAGGGATCACAATTGCATGGAAAAACACACAGAAAACAAAAACACATAGAAATGCAGGGTTCTTGATTTGTGCCTAGAACAAGAACAAACACTTGGTTTTATACCAAGGAGGTATTCGCGATACCCAGGCTTAGGGACAAATAATCTTCTTTGAAAAGTGATTACACGACTTCAAGTGATATCTGGTAACCATCTTTGGTAATTAGCTACGCTATTGATTGTCTTTACTCTGATCTGTAACATACAATAACCAACAATTAAAGAAGATTATTTTGTGACAATCAATAGATGTTGCTGCTATGAAACATATGGCTTCAAACTTTGCTAAGCTTGACAAGTTTGAAGGGGTGGTCTTTAGAAGATGGCAGAAAAAGATGTGTTGGGAATTAAAGGTTTACACTTTGTACTGCTAAGCCAAAAGTTTATACTCCTTAAGTTATAACTAACAGTACTAACCAGTTAGTACTATTAGAGTAAAGTTAATACTGTCAGTATTATCTTAACACTACTGAAGGACTTAACATTACTGCATGAAGATTAATATTGTTGAAAATATAAAGACGTGTTTAGTGATATGTATGGACTTATTCAATGTATATCTTATATAGTTAGAAGATATGTTGATATCTTGTAGAATTTTAGAAGATTTGTAGTTATCTTGTAAAGGACTCTTTGGTGTATAAAAGGAGATCATAGGTTATGGTTTTAGAGATCATATCATAGACGCATTCATAGCTTCAAGGTTGTAAACCCTAGTACTAAACAGAGTACTCGTATTATTCATCATAATAATATTAGAGCTTTTTGATTATATCATACAGTTTACTACATTGTTCATATAAATCACTGTTACATTGATATTCTTCTAAGTATTAAAGAGTAGATTCCGCATACTCTTTAGTATTAACAAAGTTTATAGCATAGGTGTCTTGAATCTATTCAATACAACTAAGCCTTTTACAAGGTTAGCAAGATCTAAGTTGGGATCAACAAGTAGTATCAGAGCTTGTGTTCTAAAACTTTGATCTAGAAGAACTCTTTACTCACAAAGAAGATATGGATCTAGAAACTACACAAACCAATACTATTGTAAAATTGCCCCTTCTCAAACAGGGTGAATATGAGATGTGGAAGCTAAGGATTGAGCAATACTTTCAAGTACAAGACTATGCTCTATGAGATGTCATGGAGAATGGAAACTCATTCAAACCAGTAGCTCGAACAACAACAAATGCTGATGGAACCTCAACTTCTCTAATACTAGGTCCTATATCTGCTGATGAAAAGACTCAAAAGAAGAATGATGTGAAGGCAAGAAGTATGTTACTTATGGCACTTCCTAATGAACATCTACTGACTTTTAATCAGTACAAGGATGCCAAGACTTTGTTTGCTGCTATACAAACAAGATTTGGTGGTAATGATGCCACAAAGAAGACTCAGAAGACTCTTCTGAAACAAATGTATGAAAACTTTAATGCTCCAAGCACAGAGTCTCTTGACTCTATTTTTAACAGGCTTTAGAAGATTTTAAGTCAGCTAGCTATCTTGGGTGAAATTATTTCACAAGAGGATCTCAATTTAAAAATTTTGAGAAGTCTGCCTTCTGAGTGGAATACTCATGTTGTGGTCTGGAGGAATAAACCTGATCTAGACACAATGAGCTTTGATGATCTCTACAACAATTTCAAGATTGTTGAACAAGAGGTCAAAGGAACTGCAAACTCAAGCTCAAGCTTAAGTTCTCAAAACATGGCTTTTATGTCATCACCCAGCAGTACTAATGAGGTTAATACTGCTTATGAAGTTAATAATGCTAACATTTAAGTTAGTCCTGCCAGCACTCAAGTTAGCACTGCTAGAACTCAAGTTAGTACTGCTAACTTAAGTGATGCCATTGTTTATGCATTTTTGGCTAATCAACCAAATGGGTCTCAACTTGTACATGAGGACCTTGAACAAATCCATGAAGATGACTTAGAAGAGATGGATTTGAAGTGGCAGTTAGCATTACTGAGCATGAGGACAAGAAGGTTTTTCTAGAAGACTGGTAGAAAGATCACTATCAATGAAAGTGACACAACTCGATATGAAAAGTCAAAGGTGGAGTGTTTCAACTATCACAAGTTGGGACACTTTACAAGGGAATGCAGAGGACCTAGTCATGTACTTTTAGTCCGTATTAATTTTGAAAATCAATTTTTTGCATAATTATAAAAACACCATTTATAAAACAAGCAAACCATATTTACCAAAATTAATCATACTAAACAAGAATCATTTATGCAATTAAAACATTCAATTCAACTAAGGTCTTCCCTACTTTAGCAATTAATCAATTAATTCACGTAATGATCTCATGCATACCGTTAGACTACGCATGCATATAATATATATATTAAGCCTCATAACCATGGTTTACATGCATGTAAGCCATGGTTGACAATTTATAAAACAAGTAAACCGCCGAACCATAAGTTTATAATTCCTTACTTACAAGGATTGGGACGCCTCTTTTTGTAAGTGACAAATTATAACTGAGTGGGCTTATGTTTATCCGACATAGCATGTGTTCGTCCGTATGAGGCATTCTTTGGGCTATGAACTTCTTTCGACTCGTGATTTGTTATATGGATTTTCTTTCCGAGTGTGCATTTACCGTCGTGAACTTGAAAAGCTAATAGTAATGAACCCTTAATCGCTTCCAAGAATTGACGACTTATTAAATTATTCCTTTCCAATGGTTCTTCTTCGAGACATATATCTTATCCTTCCTTTTTAATGATTCTTGTGACATTTAATCCGTTCGCTTATGCACGTTGCATGTATTTGATGTTTTAACTTTTCACATTTAGTTTTTGTTATAAACCTCGACGATGACTTGTCTATATCCTTACCTCTTCAAGATTAAACCATACGACGATCAAAACGAATTGAGCGTCGGGATGTCGCTCCCTAAAGGGGTGGATACTTTAACAACCCGTACTGTCGAGTTCAATATTTACTTCACGTTTAATACGTGATTCATCCCAACTTTTACTTTTGAGTGAGAATTCATGTTTTCGATTCACCCGATCAGCGATTTTCGTGTTTTGTTCATTTTAAGCTGTGATTAAGATTTTAACCTATTATGTGTCTCACATAGCTTATTTTATTCATAAAATACCCCAACAACAATTGAATTTTTTTTAACACTTTACGTTTCATTTTGCGTTTTCGTCGCGTTTCGTCAAAAACTACGCGTTTTAGCTTAAACCGTGGACCTTTTTGTTAAACCTTTGCCTTTTAACATTAAAATACATACACTAATAATCTCATATGAACTTAAATTAGTCGTGTTTACAAACTTGAGTCATTTCACTTTTTAAAAGTTCTACGTTACCCGGTAAACCCAATTTTACGTAAAACTCGCGTTTTGCACTCTACCTTTAATTTATACTTAACATACAATATGTGTACACTAAATAAATAATGGGGATCCGATTTTTAACCCCATTGGGACACCAAAAATGTCACATGCCACCCCCATGTGCACCAATCACAAACATCTCACCCTCCCATACCCATGTACTCTCTTTTCTCTCTCTCACACACACATACATGCATTTTAGATCTCACAAAATCCTTTCCTCTCTTCCTCCTTCCATGGAAGCCATGAAATCATCACCATCACCACCATAAAATCTCATTTTTAAGCTCCAAAAATCCAAAGGATTAAAGAGAATAGGATTCTAAAGGAAGGATACTTTTTGTTTGGTCTAAAAACTCCATCTTCACTTCCATTCATGAAGGTTTAGAGGGCTGAAGTCGTTGGGTTATTTGGGTGACTTAAATACTTGATTGTAAGTGTTCTTGGGGGTGTTTAAAAGCAAGGTGTTAAGGGGTTTTAAGTTTCCTTTGGTTCGAATCAACCAAGCAAGCAAGAAGGGTGTTTATGTTTTTGATTTTCTTGTCTTAATCCTATTCTTATAAGGTTATTTCTTTATCCTTAATCTTTCTTTGATTTTTATCCATGCAAATGGATGTTTAAGTTCTGTAAAATTATGTTTGTTTATTTTCTTGAGGGTGTTTTCAATTATTGTGGCATTGCATGTGGGTAGATGATGTTTAAATAAGTTTTGAAGTTAAAGGTTAGGACTGTTTGGATATCAGTAGCAAAACGTGGGTTTATCTCAAACTTTTTGGCCTATATCCTCCTGGTAAATTTAATAATTAGATAGATATAGGTCTTAGCATCATGTGATAGTTGGATGCCCAACCAACTCCTCCGGATGAGGAAGTTATGGCCGTTTTACGGTAACTAGTCAAATCTGGATAGTTGTTTGGAAAACAGATTTAACCAAAAAAAAATTTCACAAAGTTCTGCATTTTAAAGCATGGGTCAGTAGTAGACACATTAACCTAACTTCTTCAAGTGGAATCACTTTGATTGCTATCATGGTTTGTGGATTTATGGCCGTTTTCGTAAAGGGTAAAATTTTTGGAAATAATCTGGTTTGAGTAGTCAAGGGTAAAAGAATCTTTTACTATGGTTCTGAAACTTTGTAGATGACGAGCCTTATATTTTTGAAAACTAGACTCAAAGAGATTTCCAGTAGTGAAAGCCTCGTATTTAGAACATTTGTGAGCTAGTAGTTATGTGTCCATCAAGTCAAGTTAAAATCAGAAACTGAGTTTTTACGTCTAGTCTCAAAATTTAAAAACGATTAGTAAACCTTGATAAAATGAGAATTAAAAGCCGAAACTTGGTAGATGTTTTATTACCTATAAGATCAGATTATAGGTCATGTTTGGAGTAAAAATGATTTGGTAAAGTCTTAGTGCAATGCCATGCTTATCTCGGAAACATATCTCATGAACACTTATATTATCTTTACGTATTGGTCATATTTTATCATTCTAGGTCGGGTCACATCTTTTAGGTGGTGCATAGAGATCTTCTCTCCCGTCTGACACTTCACTTTACTCCTGATCTTCTTACATTTACGGTGAGTTCATAGCCCAATCTTTTTTTCCTTAATGGTTTTCATAACTATTTTCGATGTGAGAATACATGCTTGTTTTACTAAGCAAAAATGATTGATTCCAATTTCATAAGCGTTACATGAATGCTTTTACGAAAGATTTTACTTTCTTTACACATGATTTCTAATACATGGTCTTACCACTGAATTTATTAAAGCTTGATTTGCTTACTACACGATTTGGGATCATTGAATATCTATTTACAAAACTAAGAGTTTTGAACATATTACTTGTTTTAAATTGGACACAAGTGCTTGAAGGGTATGCTTGACCCGATTATGAGTTTATCTGCATGAGTACCTATTGCAAAAAGGCCCCGAATTTCATGCACTGTTAATTACCTATGATGGGTAAGCGCTAGTACATTAAGTAGATCTATTGGGCCGTGACTGCCCTGTCTGGGATTGTGACATCCATGGCGCGATCACCCCTAAAGGACATTTTGTATTGAGAATTTCTTAAGGTATATTGCAATATTACCTTGTTGAGGGGCAAATTATATGCATATTTTATATGCTTGGTTAACGTTTCAGTGGCATGAGCTTAATGCGATAATATATTAATTCATTTACTTGACATTGCATTCGTTGCACTGTCGCTGGCTGATCTTAAACCTTGTGGTCCATTACTAAACATTACTTGATTTATTGAATCCCTACTTGAATTTCGAAAATAGTTATTTGAAATGTTGTAACGCTACTTTTCTTTCAGAAATATTACTTGAATTATTTCAACACTACCTATGAATTCACCAACATTATTGTTGATGTTTTTGCATGTATTTTCTCAGGTTATTATATTGTTAGTTGTGCATTGGGAGCATTCGAGTCGCGTGGATATCAAAACTCTAAAGACTTGATTTTCTTCACATTCGATGATCGTTTTCTTTAAATATACAAATGAGTCATGTTTGAACTCTTGCAATTTTTGTTAAAAGCAAATTATTGGGACCTGAATTTAGTTTGAAAATTTTAATCGAATGTGACATTTTATTAAATGTCTCTTTTGAGGTCGTTTTCTGTAACGTGTACTTTATACTATGAAGTAACACCCCAAAGTGGTATTCCGCTGCGTCGTTGTGATTTTGAGGTGTTACACTATTTGTATACTTGAACCTGATATTAAAAAAAAAGAGGTTAAGTAATCTTAAATGTTTAGTCTTCTTGTATGTTTCAACAAAAGCTTGAGTTGGTAAACTTAAAGCTTAGATTGATCCGAGTAAATCGAAACAGAAAAAGGAAGAATCTCCTTGCCTTACGGCTAAAGCATCACAGATCCACGAACAGGATAGCCGTAGTACTGAAAATTCATCAAGTGTCGGTTTAACCACCACACCAAAAATGTTAATCAATTCACCATGCCTAAACATCAAGAAAGAATTGGCTATTCCGGAGCAAACGGCTACCAGTAAAGAATCAACAAATCCATTGATGGCTGATAGTTTGCTAAAAACTATAATGCCAACTAAGTTGGTCTAGCCACAAGATTTCAACTTGAGGCCAAACATGGGTATTCAAACACCCACAAAAACTAAGGATCAAACCTTAGTATCGAAGCAATTCGATCAAGGGATTCAATCCCTAAAAATGGCAAAAATTATCAGTGTGTAAAGCCTTCAAAAAATTGCTTCCCTAGATGCATTTTTTGAGGGGGAGAAAGACTCACTGATAAGGACTTCAAAGCAAAGCTAAACCTATCACACAACCACCACTACAAAACATATCCTCACATCACAAAAACACTACAGCTCTACAAATAAATCAAACCACGTCACACAAACAAATCAAACCACCACACACAAACAAAATCACCTTCACATAAACCAATCAAACCATCACACAACAAAATTAAAAAAATCCATTCATATACACAAATGCAGATCATGACACAACAAAACCAAATCAGTTTATCACACACTAACACATCACATAAAAACACTCATAAAAAACAATACCCATCAAACAAATCACACTCACAAAACAACTCACACAAATCACACGTCATAGAAGAACAAGGGAGTTGAGTTTGTTAGGGTGATGTGATTTGATGTTTCGGGTATAGCTCGATACGGGTTGACAGTGAAAGTTGGGACTATACTTGGTATTAAAGAAGTTGTGATAAAGATCACATTGTGCATTCTTCAGCAAGTATTTTCCTCAGGTATGTGTCAGACGGTTACTCAAGGAATGATGTCAACTGAGTTTGGGTTGGTTGTTTATTAGGATTGATTGTATTTATTTGAGAATACTTCAGTGATCACCACGGTCTGAAGACCGCCCTTAAAACACAAATTAAACCCAAGGAGTTGAATTAATCACTACATATGAACGTGTTGATAACACCAACTAAAAACCTCTAAACCTGGTAGCTGGCGTAGACCCACGGGGGATGAATTGGGTCACTAATTAGCCTGGTACACATAACCTGAACCATTACTCATCGAAAATGCCAGTGAAGTGAACCGCGAAGCCTGGTAAACTCCAATCCTTTACATGAACCTGAAACAAAAAAGGTTTCTTGATATATTTGTTAAGGTTTAAGAGTATATTTTTGTTTTTCAAAAAAAAACAAAGAATCAATTTGTATATTTTATCTTTATTCTTTGTTGTACACTCAGATTGTAAGAAGAAGCCTTTATGCTCACTTACATCTGAAATATCACTTAGGCTATTTGTATATCCAAATATGGGAAGAATGTTGGGAAAATAAAATAGACTAAGTATATCATGTAGTCATCTTGAATTTCTTCGGAGGCTAAAGAAAGTTGCGGACAAAGAAGCCTTGAACTAAAAAAGATGATGAATCAAGACTGAACAAATGTTCAGTAAACATTAACAACAATTGATCAGAAAGTTATATTCCTATTGTTGTCTCTTTGTTGTAACATAGTATGTAATAAGAAGCTTTTATGCTCACTTACTGCTAATTGACTTAGGTAATATTTCTATTCAAATAGGGAGAGATTGTTGGGCCAATTCAGTGCCTAATTATCCCTTGTACATGATTTGTAAGAAATATATCCTAAGTAGAAAAAAAAAGTCGTTGAACTTGATAAGTTCAGCGAGTCATCCTCAAGATGTTCTTTAGAGTCTAGAAGAAAGACTCATCATAACCTGAGGCGGACCTCCGCGAGTGAAGAAAGAACCAAGATCAGTATGATGAAGTCGGTGAGTATTGGCAAATGGCTCACTGACTCCTGAAGACCATCTCTGAAGTGAAGACATGAAGATATTGGCGGGAACTTCCTAAATGCAAAAATCAAGGAAGACAAAAAGGTACAAGAATAGCTATAAAGTACTAGGTACCTATAAAGCAAATAGTTAAAATAACTATTTATTTTAATTCTTTATTAAAAGCTTCTCTTGAAAGCTTTGCCTTTTCCCTCCTATATATATTGCACATTTGTATAGAGATAGGTTAAGGATTCTTACACATAAAACACACAATGTAATATTATAGTGATAGGGTTCTCCTCCCATTGGTTCATGAGCAAAACTATGAACAATGAGAGTTTTATTTGCCATTCAATATCTCGGTTGTTGGTTCGCAAACAGCCGGGTGCACTTGTAAATCTTTGATTCATTTCTAATAAGATTTATAAACGTTGAAAAGTACAAATGATGTTATTAGTTAGCCAAATGGGTCTCGTGGTTAATATATTAGATATTACACGATTGTCAAGGACCAACAAAATACACTCAAAACCCAATCCATTTATATATTTTGCATCAAATATTATATAACACACACAAAGATACGTAAGGTCAAAGTTGAACCAGTTTGACTCAAAAAAGTCAAAGACGACACTTATTTTGGGACGAAGGTAGTATGAAATAGGAGGCCATGCAAAAGTGTTTAATCGTTGCGCGGCTACGATGAATTGGTTGTTTGCTATTTTACAGTTTTGTTGTGCCAAAAAAAAGGTTCTCACAAAAGGTTACCTTATTTTGACTATGTCGTTAGAGGTTTGCGTTGGACTCTCTAAGGCTTATTCTGTATATTAAAGTGGTAAAAGCGACAGTTAGTTAGTGATGTTGCATATTAGAGTATCTAACTTGGATATTTGTTTGTATTGTTTCCTAAAAATGTTCGTCGTGTACTTTGGTTTTAGGCAGGCTACAATCATTTGTCGACGATATGGTTTGTGTATAGTTATAAGTGACGTGGGGTGCGTTTTGTTACCACATCCGGGCATATTTAAGTGATGATCAAGATAGTGAACTAACCAAGTATCTTCATATTCGTTCGAGTTGCATTATCGCATTTTATTCTATTATAGTGATAACGTTTATACGAAACAACATCTTTTGAATGACGCAAGTAAAAAATGAATAATCTTTTTTTATAATCTCCCTTTTCATCTCCTGCTACAACTTCGTTTAATAGTCATTTTTGCTAAACATACCTTTAAACTTTCTGTTTCCATCATCAAATATTTAGGTATTTATTTGTTGAAATTTATGAAGAAAAAAAAATTAAGACATTTTCTTTTTCAAGATTGTTAATTAGCTATGACAAGCTTAGAAAAAACACGTGGAAATTCTTGTAAAGTAGGTATTATCCTACGAGACAAATCAAGTATTTGGAAAGAACGAACGAGAACAAAACCCACTATTGAGGAATTTGTTTGTTTATTAAGGTAACATGCTATCTTTATGTTACACGCGTATGAATAAAAAACAAAGGCTTAAAAGTTTATATAATGTTCATTTACTTTGTGATAATAAAAGATTTCTTATTAAATTTGTGATATGTTCTAAAGTGAGTATGTACATGATGCAATCAAGTGAATATTCTTTCTTTTTTAATAACAATTGAACTAAAATATTGTGTATCATTGATCTGTGATAATGTATGCCCCCTTGAAGATATAAAAGGTTGCATTTAAAAAATGGGTTTTTCTAACATGTGCCCCTGGGGCACATGTTAGAAAAACCTTTAAAAAATAAATCACTTATATGTAGTTGAAGAATTATAACCACCAAAAGTTCCATTGAATCGTGTGTATTTTACATGATGTTGTGGTGTTGAGATCTTGTGATAAAGAAGATCTTGTTTATTTCATTATCATATTTCTTTATTCCGAATGCTTTAATCACTGTCTTACTTGCTAGTAGGATTTGATTGTAAAATGGGTTAAAGTGAAAAAAGAAAGGCTCATGTTATTTGTAACCCCCCTAAAAGCCGTTTGTACCCCTCTTGGTTTTTTTGGTTTTTTTTTTTTATAATTTTGTTTATATTATAAAACAGTGAAACGCAGAATGCGGAACGAAAATTTTAAAGTTTAACAAGTCAAAAGTATTAAACTGTTAAAAAGTACGGAACAGAAACTAATAAAAAACTGTGTTGCATTATAAACTGGGAGACAAAAAGACCAAAAAGTACGAAACATTCGTAATTTTTGTGGGCCAGGGGGTACCAATAGTAGCACCCAAAAAAAAAAAAAAAAAAGAGGATACGACAGAGATATTATAACATTTTAACAAATCAAGGAAGTGCAAATACTACGAGGGGTATACATAACATCACCCTTATAAAAGATGTGTATGTTTATAATAAAAAAAGCAAATAGTCAGTCATATGACTTCATTAAGCGTTATCTTTGATATACACAAAAAGGTGTAGATTTGTGGTAACACCTTGACCTCATATGTCTTTTTAGCATCAGTTATTGTTCACTTTACAAAGAACGGCTCCGAAAACTTTCTTTGCCTAAATGAGCTTTTATGTTCTATACTTGTTGGTTTGTGAACAACCATCCTTAACAAGCCGGGGTAGCTTTTATTTCATGTAGGCTTAGGCTACATTTATCAGTCACACTAAAAAATACATTTTCACCGGACACATCAACGCCATATCAGCTTTCTCTCTCCTACTTTTTACCCCCACTCACTCTCACACTACCTATTATCAATCACAATACCTCTCACCATTATACCCGTTTTTTTTATTAAAAACTAAAACTTTTATTCAAAATAAAAATACAACATACATAAAAGAGTTAAATACATTTTTTGTCCTTGTGGTTTGTAGCAGATTTCAGTTTTGATCCAAAATTCAAAAAAAATTCACTTTTGGTCCGAATTTTTGGTCCATTCGGTCCATTTTCAACTATGAAATTCGGACCAAAAGTGAAACAAAACTTGAAATTCGGACCAAAAGTGAAACGAAACTTGAAATTCGGACCAAAAGAGAAACGAAACTTGAAATTCGGACCAAAAGAGAAACGAAACTTGAAATTCAGACCAAAAGCAAAACTTTTTTGATTTTTGGACCAAAAGTGAAATCTGCTACAACCACAAGGACCAAAAATGTAGTTAACTCTACATAAAATAAAATACAACATACGAAATCTGAATTAAAAACTAAAACTTTTCTTCAGCCTTTGCTTGTTCTAGTTTATTAATCTGATAGACTCGTAATCTGAATCAATTCTCACGACCCCAAATCCCAAAAAAATTCATCATCTTCAGCTTGTTTTTGCCTAATTTCTCCTCCCATGCTTTTTCATCCATTGCTTGTTCTTCTAGTGTTTCTCTTAAGGCTTCTTCATCTAGATGTAGTTGATGTAACTCTTTCTCAGTAAGAAATACATCACCACTCTCATGGGTCTGTGATGACGAACCACCTATATGGGTTTGTGAGCGGTAGTTGTATTTTTCCTTTAGCCAAACTAACTTAGATTTTATTAGTTTTTCTATTTTTGTCGCCTTCTCATACATAGAAAGATTCCGCTCGTAATCTTTATCAGAACCTTCTTTTAAGAAAGTGTCGATCAAAGCACGACTCTCTTGTGGAACGTCATTACATTTCTCGTATGCTTTTCTAAGATCGTCTTTAGCTGTGCATGCATTATCAAATTGCAAAGCTAAATTCAGAATCGCTTTCTGATGAACCATATCTTCGTTAATTTGTTTTTGAACCAAAGCTTGGATTTTATCGTCGCTATGTGAAACCGAACAAGTCATTTAGAATAGTTGATGAAAGTGTATATAAAAATTTTGTATAAAATGATAAAAAAAAATTGGTATTTATAGATAAATAAAATGAGAGGGTGATTTTTTTTTTACAAATTATACTCGTTTATAAGGGCCCCACAATTACACAATGCCCCAAAAGCTTGTGGCCCACCGATACCATTTTTTTTCACCCTGGTCACGCGCGAGCGACACCACTCGCATCGGTGGTCACGCGTGAGAAGTGGCTCACACAGCCTCACGAGAGCCTTGCTCACGACCGATATTTCTAGCCTTAGTATAAGAACAAACCGAGTTGAGCTTGCAAAAAAAAAAGTAAAGTTCATTACCAATATACTTTTGATTAAAATAGTAACAAATTTTATAACTAAATTAATAGTTTAAATATTTTATAATCTTCAAACTTCTATCATTTATTATTTTTGACGAATAAAGACTTTTATCCAAATAACTTTAAAAAAGATGTAAATCGATGAAAACACCATGATCTTATGCATCTTTTAATGACAAGTAGACCCTTCTTCAAGAACCCTGACTTAGGCAATGAGCTTCTGTCCCAACGACCTAATTAGCTAAGAGTTAGGTTCGAACTCTGGTTAATCTTAAAACGACTCTCATTTACCAAACTTTTTTTATCGAAATAACTACAAATTGAACCCTTAAGTGTTGCATCCAAAATCACACCAAAACTACAAATTTGCAAGCTTTCGTTATGCGTCGTCTCGATGCACAGATATACGTATAGTAATAGAGCAATAAATGAAAAAAAAATGGCCATTGGCTATTTTGGTTTGTCTAAAATGGTGGGCCAATATAGGGTTTTGTATGCTTTTGCAAGTTGCTAAATTGGTAGTGACAGGTCCAAACCATACGTCTCACAGTTAAAACTCACCAATGCGTCCAATTTATTCGCCTATTTCCATTCCCAACCCATACGCTTTTGTCATTTTCTCGCCAAAAAGTAACTATAAAACAGTGTTTTAAAACCTGGGTTGAACCGGTTAAACCGAGAATCAGTCGGATGTCTGAAAGCACGATTTTAAGCCAAAAACTCGATTGAATCATGAACCGGTGGCTCAACCGGTTTTTAAAACATTGTTATAAAAGGCAACACTAACCATTTATGCTTCGTATATGGTTTGCTTTAATCTTGAGGACAACGGGTATCTTTGGTGGTAAGCGCTCAAAAGCTTGTAAGAGTGCTAGGTATCGTTGAGCCATCGTGCTCAAGCAGTGAGGAAAACGATATCACATCAGCATTTTTTCTCATAACACTAGAATATCTCATCACACTAAAAACACTTCTACCTCCATAATGTAACATTTCTGAATTTAAGATCAATATTTAAACCGAGCCCTAATTTTTATTTTCTAATTTTTATAGAATTTATTTTTATCCTTTTTGGTCGACTTGATTAAAATCGTTGTTTTAGCTAGTTACGAATCGTGCCTTGAATATTTATCCATTTTAACGTTTGAGAAATCAATAATTTCATATTTTAGCTTCGAGAGCTTATTTATTTTTCATTTTAATACTTTTTGACTTTTATCCGCGTTCTGTCGAAACCGTGTCAAAAATAGTACTTTAACACTTTTTAATATTTTAACTAAGTGTTTAAATCAAATATTGTAGTATAAATGTTTAAAAAAAATAATAAAAAAATAACATGTAAACCAAACACCCCTCTTTTCTTTTAATTAGCTCCTACTAAACTAAAAACCAAACACCCCTTATGTTTTATTGTCTCCTACAAAGGGACAAACCAAACACCCCCTATTTTGAGAGAATTACATGTATATCCTTCCCAAATGTTGATATTACATAAATATCCTTCTTAATTTTATAATTACATCAACGTCCTTACGAATTTTTTTTAATTACATCAATATCCTTGTCACACTTTTAAGAAGGATATATATGTCTAAAACCAATTAAACCATAATTATATTGATGTTAGATTATGAAACTATTATTTATCTTTTAATATGATCATGATCATGATCATGTTATTCATATATACTTTTTGGCTTTGAACGACAAAAAAACATGTTGATGTAATTACAAAAGTTTGGATACAAATATGAAAATAATATTGCTCATATATATTTATTTGTTCATACGCATATTTGGCCTCGAATGATGAGAGAATATGTTGATTTTTTTTATGTATATGAGAATTTAAAGTTTAGGGAAGGATATTGATGTAATTTCAAAAATGTGTGGAGGATATTGATGTAATTAAAAGAGTTCGGAAAAGATATTGATGTAATTATAAAACTTTATGAAGGATAATGACGTAATTGCAAAATTAAGAAGGATATTGATGTAATATTAAACTTTTGTAAGGACATAGATGTAAATGCCCATTTTATTTTTATAAACTTAACCCATATATAACACAACTCTCTTTTATAAAAAAAACACACACACATAAACACAATTAATAAAATGCGGTCTATCTCTCCCTTCTCCTTACTGTGTTCGACACATCCAACACCAAAACCTTCAATCTTGATCTCTTAAATCACTTCCAATTAGGGATGAGCACGGTACCGGTCCCGTACCGGTACCGTACCGAATTAGTGGTACCGATTTTTTCCCGAGCATAAATTAGTGGTACCGGTACCGTACCGAACGGGATTCGGGTACCGGTACCGGTACGGGGAAATCGATGATTTTTCCCGTTTTTTTCGGTAATTTCCCGATTTGATACCGGTCCCGTACCGAACTAGTGGTCCCGATTTTTTTTTTACTCGAATCATGGTACCGGTCCCGTACCGTATACCGGGATTCGGTACCGTTTCGGTACGGAACAGCGTACGGTTTCCGGTTCGGGTACCGGGGATTCGGGTTATATGCTTCCCTACTTACATTCAATTTAATTCATTCCGTACATAAACCCCTTCATCATTCTTTCTTTAAAACATATGCATAAGATTTCTATTTTCTTGATTTTCTTAGATTTTGATTTTAATGGGTTTTTTTTGTTCAAAAGGGAGTGTATTTGGGGTGGGTAGCTATAGGGTTTATAATGTTGGGATTTTAGATCTGCATTAAACAATTAAACATATCAGAGTACCGAAGCGGAAAGATCAAACACGTATAGAAATTATAAATTTAAGGGCTATATTGAGATATATACCTTTAGCAAGGAACGTTACACTGCTTGTAGCAATAAACGTTACGCCATCTTCAATATACGCGTGTGTATCATACCACGCGAAAGCACCAAGGATCAAAAGAATAATCCATCTACTTCGTCACACACAATACGTTCTTAGCAAACGATGAAGTATGTTAGTACTAGTAGTGGTTTAGCAAACAAAACACCGTATCTTGACAATCAACTAAAACGGAAACCTTTGTGGTTTCTTTTGGGTACAACCAAAACAGAAAACCGAAAAACCCTTGTGGGTTTTGGTCAAACAACCAAGGGAGAGAGAGAGAGGAGAGATTTAAGGTTTATTTTCTTAAAACACACATCAATAATGAACCCTTGAATCCTTTTATATAGCATCTATATCTTGAAGGAAAAGAAAGCAATCTCACCTCCTTATGGAGGGGATATTCGGCCGGCCCAAAGGAAAAGGGGCAACCCAAACCTTCATTTTTCTTGGTTTTACACATTAGTCCTCTTAGTTTAACATTTAAACAACTAACTAATGTAATTATCAATTGTTTGCTAAATCACTAATATATTACTTTAATATATAAAACATCGCTCTACATATTAACGTGTAAGTCCTCGTAGGCTCGAATAAAACCCGGACATATATAATTTATATTCGTTCATATTCCAACAGCTCCCACTTGGACATGTATAAATTATATAATAACATTGGTAAGCGTCTAGCAACACGCCAATGCTCCCAGAGACATCCAAGTGTGGTTTTTCAAAACACGGACAAAATGATTTATGTATTTACAATCCCTTTGTTTCCGATACTGTGTTAAAAAATGGATATGGATCAATGTCATTCCATTATTTAACGATTATGTTTCTCATATATGTAACTAATCAAGATTATCAAAAATCAATGAGACATATCTACATGAGTTTTCGGGTACGGCCATACACACATCTGATTAATTCTACGAGGGGCCCAGTGGCATCATTCTTCAACTATTGAAGGAACAAATTCTATATTGACTACAAGTGCCAAGTCATCATGTTTTAAAATCACTTCTGAAATAGCCCTTATTAGTTATCCATATTTTAGGATAACTTAGACAGGATCAAGAAGGATTATCCACATATGCAAGACCTGCTTGCATCTCAAGTCTAAGGATTTTGTAAATAAAAATCACTTACAAGGTTTACTTGATGACGACAATCTATAAAGTAAATTCCTTGTTGTGGGGAAATCTAATATTCATCTTATGAATATCATGTGAGTTTGGTGGACACATCCTTAATATCTACAATATCACCAATCACTCAGAATTGTCTTAATTTAACAATATTCCCATATTGTTAATCGACAACGGATTAATTTAGAATAATAACTATTATTATTCACGGATTTAAACATGCAAATATAGGACACAATTTAAGATATATATATAACAAAAATACCAAGTATCATTATCATAAAATAAATTGTTCAAACATCTCTTATCCAAATACTAAACACGGATCTACATGAAACTACTAGCTAAACAAAGTCCCATGCTCCTAGCATGTTGAGTAAGCTTTTCTTTTGGTAAAGCCTTCGTAAAAGGATATGCTAGATTGTTATCTGTGTGAACTTTTAAGAAGGTTACTTCTATGGTAGTGTCTGGTGCCCATCTAAACCCCCAGTTCGTTGGCAAAATAAAGTGTGGCTGAATCATCGCAAAACATCCTAATAGGTTCGTTTATTGTTGGTACTATACCAAGCCCTGAAATAAACTTCCTAATCCAAACAACTTCCATCTCTGCTTCTTAAGCAGCTATGTGATTCAGCTTATGTAGCAGGCATTTCAGTAGTACTTTACTTGGAGCTTTTCTAGTCTACTGCGCTTCCGTTCAAAATGAAACGTATCCTATCAGAGCTTTCATATCATCTATATCGGTCTCAAATCCAGCATTGCAATAGCAATCAACTCAAAGTTCAGCTTCTGGATTTCCACCATAAACCAAGAACATATCTTTAGTATTTCTTAAATACTTAAGAATATTTTGCATAGCAGTCTAGTGACATTCATCAGGATTCTGTTGAAACCGGCTGGTAATATTTTGTGCGAACGCAACATCAGGTCTAGTGCATCTTACAACATACATAATAGAACCCACAACCAACGCATAAGGTACATTTTGCATGCGCTTCACCTCCTCAGGTGTTTAAGCACCTTGTGTTTTGTTCAAGTCAAGTATTTCTTGCATTGGGATATGACCACGTTTGGAATTATCCATTTTATATCTCTTTAAGATCTTATCCATGTAAGCATTTTGACCAAGTCTAATCAATCACTTTGACCTATCTTTAAAGATTTTGATTCCAAGAATAAATGTTGCTTCCCCCAAATCCTTCATAGCAAAAAACTTTCCAAGATAATCCTTTACACTTTGTAAACTTGGAATGTGATTTCTCATGATGATTATGTCATCAACATACAAGATAAGGAATGTAACATTACTCCCACTAGCCTTTCGATATACACATGGCTCATTAAGATTTTGAGCAAATCCAAACCTTTTGATTTCCCTATCAAGTCTTTTATTCCAGCTTCTTGATGCTTGCTTAAGACCATAAATGGATCTTTGAAGCTTGCATACTTTTCTGGGATGATTAGAATAAACAAAACCTTCAGGTTGCACCATATAAATGTCTTTATCAAGATAACCATTTAAGAAGGCTGTTTTTATATCCATTTTCTGTATCTCATAATCATAGTATGTCGCTAGAGATATGAGAATTCTAATAGCTATAATATCAGCGACGGGTGAGAACGTTTCTTCATAATCAACCCCGTAGAGTTGAGTATAACCATTTGCTACAAGACAAGCTTTATAGGTGTGTACAATACCATCCATGTCAGTCTTTTTCTTAAAAATCCACTTACTCCCAACAGTCTTACAGCCAGGAGGAAGATCGTCCAGGACCCATACCATATTGTCCATCATAGATTGTATTTCCACATTCATAGCATCGATCCACTTATTAGATTCAGAATCTAACATCGCGGCTTTATAGCTAGTGAGTTCATTAAGATCCCCTAAACTATACTCCTCCGCCTCTACATTTAGACATAAACAATTTGGAACTCGACGTGTCCTTTCAGACCAACGAATCGAAATCTCTTCCTCTTGAGGTGGTTCAAAACCTTCAACCTCCATAGGAATTTTTCTAGTGATTTTAGAAGGTGATGTATCTTCGTCTTGAATTTCTTCAAGATCTATGGCCCTCCTACTGACTTCTTGAGTTATGAGATTTTTCTCAAAGAACTCAGCATACCTCGCAACAACTATTTTGTTTTCAGGTGGGAAGAAAAAATAGTAACCCATTGTTTCCTTTAGGTATCCTATGAAGATACACTTAACAGATCTTTGTTGGAGTTTGTCAGGCGTATCCCGCTTCACAAGCGCCTCACATCCCAGACCTTCAAGTAAGACAGATTAGGAATTTTTCCATACCATAGTTCATATGGAGTCTTATCAACCTTCTAAGTTGGAACCATATTGAGAATGCATGTTGTAGACTCTAGAGCATAATCTCAAAAGGATAACAACAGAGTTGTAAGATTCATCATAGAGCGAACCATGTCTAACAAAGTACGATTTCTACTTTCAAACACCCCATTGTGTTGTGGTGTGTAAGGAGGAGTAAGCTGCTGGACAATTCCACAAGCTTTAAGATAATATTTAAACTCTTAGCTTATGTATTTACCACCTCGATCTGATCGAAGAGCCTTGATTGTCTTCCCGAGTTGATTTTCTACTTCATTTTTAAACACCTTGAACGTTTCAAAGACCTCATGTTTATGTTTAAGAAGATAAACATAACCATAACGACTATAATCATCCTTAAATGTAATGAAGTAGCTAGCACCTTGTCTTGACACATGTCTAAGTGGACCACACACATCAGTATGTATTATTCCAAGAAGATCAGTTGCCCTTTTGGGACGATGTGAAAACGATTTCCTTGTCATCCTGCCCGATAAACAAGATACGCATTGATCAATTAACTCATCATCTATTGATTTTAAAAGCCCTTTTTGTTGTAGCTTTTCAATACGTTTCTTACTTATATGAGCAAGACGACAGTGCCATAGATACGTAGAGTCCAAATTATGTTTGGCTCTTTTAGTGCTAACATTATACATAGAAATAACATTTGGTACAAGATTATGCATGTCAACTTCATAAATACCATTACTGGGAATAGCATTAAAATAAAACACATTGTTCTTAGAAACTGAAATTCTAAAATCTTTAAAACACTGGACGAATCCATTTTCTACCAAACGATGAACTGAAACAACACCTCTAATTATAGAAGGTGCATAATGATAATTGTCTAAACAAATCACAAGGTCATTAGGTAAAACTAAGTCAAAACTTCCAATAGCTTCTACTTGTTTTAGCTTTCTTACTCCTCCAATATCATGTTTTGTGTTACAAATATGAGTACTATAACTAGTGTCATACACTCAGGATTTAGTAGGAAAAAAAATAATTATATTATGAAGACATCTGAAGAACTGTCAGTTCCAACTTTCTTTTTTTTCTTAATCAACTCATCAAGGTAAGCATGACAATTCCTCTTACAATGACCCACCTCTTTGCAGTTGTGGCAGATGTCATCCTTAGCTGGGTGCTCTTTAGCAGAAGGTTTAGGGTTTTTAGGCTTAGGGATATAAACTTGTTTATCCTTTCCCTTGCCATTAGCTTTACCCTTACCTTTAGCTTTAAGCGATTTATTATTGAATTTCTGGATTTTACCACCTTTAATCATCATTACTTGTAGTGTTTCAACCTTTTTAGGTAAACCCTATGCATACTCAATGAGCATAGCATGTAGTTCACCAACTGTCTTCCCCATGTTATGCTTGTTGTAGTGAGGCCATTCAAGATTAAACCAACATTAAGCTCTTGTGGGAGCACATAACCAAGACGTTCCAGTTCCACATAATTCTTCATCTAATGACATATGAGACAACTGGTTTTTCCTCATCCTGTTTGCAAGCATGGAAAGTTTGGATCAGGTCAAACCACTCCACTCCAGCTTGTTTTTCAAACATGGATTTAAGCTCCTGAAGCATTTTATAATGTGAGGAATTTTCAAATTGTCTTTAAAGTTTAGGAGTCATACTTCCGAGCATAAGACAAGTCACCTCATTATGAATCATATACCGCATTCCACTGCGCAAGTTCTCATAATCGGTAGGTGAAGCAGGGGAAATAGGCTGTTCAATGACAAACAATTTCCTTTTCAACTCTCAAGACTAACTTAAGTTGACGAAACCGGTCATTGAAATTGTTTCTAGAAATTTCAAACATCGACCTGAAAGCCGAATGATTATGTTTTAGACAGGTAGTGTCATTTACAAAACATAGTAAAGTTCAAAAATTAGTATTTTCGATAAAACTTCTTGAAGAAAATTAACTACCCATGTTTAATAAACAATTAATTTTCTTAAGACTAGGATCCTACTTGACGTACCACCACCACATCAGTTGATCTGCTAGTAATGATGTACTCAAAAGGTAATCAACGATTGATAATTCACAACTTTTGCAATTCCTAGAACTATATGAGACTTACTTTATTACAATAATATTCTAGTAAGCTTGTTTATCCCATCTATGCCTCGATCTAAGGTCTCACCTATAAACCGATTAAGTCTTCCGATAAAAAACTATGATTATGTAACACTAACGTCTCACGAAAAAATGTATAATCACATTGGGATTACGATCTACATACGTCTCACGCATAGTAAAAAGCATCTACAAATGTTTTTACGAATGGATGGTAATAACTTATTTAAAAAGGGTATTATATTTGTCGTGACAAATATGTACGAAGAAGCATGCATACAGCTTCGTATCATAAATTTTAATAAAAAACTTTACTGAATTAAGTTATTTATTACTGTATCACTTATTTTCTTTAAAAAATGTTACCTTTTTTTTAAAATTGACGATTCAACTTATTTCCAAATATAAAGAGTTATGTTTTAAAAAATTGACACTGTAGTGACATGCCATGGTTCACGGCAACTCCAATCGAACGCATAAAGAAGCGGAGAATCAGGTCAGCGTGAAGCATATTAAAAACCTGAATTCTTTAGGATAATCCTCCTTAAACTTCTCTTATAGTTTGTTCTAGTGGATGAGTCGTACTTCCCATGAGTCCATAGAGTCCAGTTTTTAACAATTCAAAAAAAACTTTAATTTGGAAACACTTTATAAACTATAAATAGTCCATAATAAATCTGATTTCATAATAATTAGTCATGTTTATATTTATTTTTGAAAAACCCTTTTATTTTCTCATAAGTCCAATACTTAAAATAAAACAATATAAACATAAAACTAATTCACATAACAATTATTCAATAATTAACAATTAACAATTAAGTCATGCAAATATTCATAATGATCCTAATTATCTAATAATTAAAACATGTATGTATCCATATAAGGCTCCTTCGTCCTATAAACTCCGGCCACATACATCGATATAATCGATTGCGTAAGCCTTATACAAATACATACCACATAACACATAAATTAACTTTTAGGCCCCATTAAGACATTGCCAAGGTCTTTCCTAGCTTTTAAAGTCGTGGATCGAAACCACATAAATTTTAGTGTTCTATGATTAAGATCTTGATCATCTTATTTGCATAATAATTTTAACAATTAACAAGATAATATCATATATCGCCTCCATGATAAATTGCATGTATTTATTATGGATGCCAAATTAACAATTAATCTAACATAAAACCGGATCAATTAACAATTTAAACACATCAAGTTTTATTCATAAAATTGCATACAACCTAGAAATCGTCTAATCAATTTTAATAACCAATAAAAATTGGATCTTGATGCATAAAGATCGAATCTTGATGCATAAAACGCCCAAAGGGCTTTAAAAAATTAATCAATTATTTGTCTAATTTTATTTTTGTAATTACAAATTCATATACGATGGCTCTGATACCACTGTTGGGATGTTAGATCTGATTAACAATTAAACATATCACGAGTACGCAGCAGAAAGATCAAACACATATAGAACTTATAATTAACAAGGGATTGAAGATATATACCTTTAGCAAGGAACGTTACACTGCTTATAGCAATAAACGTTACACAGTCTTCAATATACGCGTGTGTATAATATCACTTTAAACCACAAAGGATCAAAAGAATAATCCCTCTACTTCGTCACACATAATACGTTCTTAGCAAATGATGAAATATGCTAGTACTAGTAGTGGTTTAACAAACAAACACTGTATCTTGACAATCAACTAAAACGAAAA
>BQNB010032692.1:22596-52960 GCA_026074375.1 Tanacetum coccineum | reverse complement strand
TGCAAGGTGTTTTGAAAACCGATTTTGAGAATTACGTCAAGGCTAATGATGCAGTATTAAGGAATATGCAAAATCAAGGCTAAGGTTTACAAAACCAGATGACAAATTTAACAGAAATGCTTTCTAAATTCGTAAATTCCAATACCGCTTCGACTTCGAGTTCAGGTTCTCTTCCTAGTAATACGATTACTAACCCGATGGAAGACTTAAAGGGTATTACTACCCGAAGCGGGGTTGTTTATCAAGGACCTACGATTCCTACTTCTTCTTCTCCTAAAGTAGTGGAACGTAGAACCGAGGTGACAAAGGACACTGATAAGTGTAAAATACACATATCCATTTATACCTAAAATAACCCAATTAAACCCAAAACAGACCAAAAATGGCAAAAAAATATGCTTGTATTTGTGTTTTGTGTGTGCAGGTACGGATAAGTCAAAAACCACAAGAAAACAGTCAAAAACGAGCAAGCCCGGGCACGAGAATCAAGAAGAGTACAAAGCCGAAGCCTCAAAAGCTAAAGCCTTTGCTTTAAATCCTTTCGTAACAATCCTCAAGGACCAATCTTGCTATTTCTGAAAGTTATTTATAACTTAAAAGAGGAAATAAAAGAGAGGGGCCAAATGTGTGATCCTCCTAAATTACAACAGTTTTAACTGTCAAAAAAAGGAGCGGGAACCACAATTACTATTCATCGTCTTCTCCAATTTCACCCCTTGGTAAAACAAGGGGCAAATCAAAATTAGAGGGTGATTAAGTCAATTCAAGAGGTCTACATCACAAACCCAGGGTCAAATCAGTCTTTATCAAAGGATTCATTAAAGAAGAGCCACGTCATCACCTAAAGAAGCACACGTTTATGTGGGTTTTTGTGCTAATTCACTCACAAAACTAACACAAACGTCACATCAAGGGAATGACAGCCTGGCAATCCTCAGGTGTCCACATTTTGATCAAACGGCTACAAATGATGATCAAATGATTGAAGAAATGATTGGCCAAGATTAAAAGTTTGGAGAGCAAGGCAGAGGTCCTAGAAGCTTCAGCTGGGCACTATAAAAAGACCTCATTCTCACACACACAAGGGGTCGTTCTTTTTAATCTAGTTTTAGTAATTTTTAGCTTAAATTCGTAATTTTTCTTAAATGCTTTTGTAATTTCCTTTTCAAAGTATTGTAATCAGCTTTTTTTTTCATTAAATGCAATCAATTATAGTATACTATCTCGTTTTCTAAAGCTCTCATTTTCATCATAATGTTTTCATTAAGCTTATTTAAGCTCTTATTAAGCCTTTCATCTCTAAGCTGAAATTGAGCTTTTGAATTCAGAATTAATCTTTATCTAAACCTTAAATCATTTTAAACTTTCATGGATCTTATGTGATCTAAGCTTTTGGAAGGATTCTACCTTGGAAGAGATCCCAAGGACTTTACTCTAGTTTAATTACTAAAGCTAGAGAGCTCTCTTTTAATCCTTCTTTAATTACAGTTTAAATTGCTTAGATATAGTTAATATGCTTAATGTTGGTTATTTACTTATTTTCTTTGCTTATTAGTGTTTAAATCTCTCTTCTAGTACTATTTAGTTAAATGCCTTCATCTGTTTTTGCTTAAGTAGTTATAGAACTTAGTCTTTTATTTTCTGTCATAAAAACTCATAAAATCCAAAAATATTAGTTTAATTAGTTAAGATCTTAGAATTTTGCTATTTCAGTTGTTTAATCATGATTATTAAGTTTGTTTTAATCTAGTTTTTATCTGGTATTTAGTACTTGTTCACTGAATTTCTCTTAAAAAGCTTTTCTTAAATCTGTCATAATGATTAAGGGGTGTTTGGATTAGTGCACTCTTCATTTTACACTACCAGTACTAACCACAAGTTAGTACTGGTAAGCTTTTGCACTAGCAGTATTAACCCAAGTTAATACTGCTCACTTTTTACACTACCAGTACTAACATAAGTTAGTACTGGTGGAACAAATTGCACTACCAGTACTAACCTCAGTTAGTACTGTTAGCTTTAAATTTCAGTAGGGTTAAGTTTAGCTTTAGCTTATTAAGAATTTAGTTTTAGCTGTCATTTCTAGCTTATTTCATTATTTCATTCTGTTTTCAAAAAGCAAATTACACTAGCAGTACTTTCACTTGAAAGTACTGCTGAACTTTACACTAGCAGTACTAACCATAAGTTAGTACTGCTGTGTTCTCAGCTTTATTTAGTTAAGTAATTGTAGGATTTAGCTTATAAAATTCAGTAGGATTTAAGTTTTCATATAGCTTAATACATTTTAAGTCTTAATTTTCAATTCCTAGCTTATTTCCTTAGTTTAATTCAGCTGTCAAAAGTCATAAAAACCTGAAAATTCCAAAAACAGTACTTAGAATCTTTAGGATATAAATTTGTTAAATTAGCTTATAAGTCTAGATTTTATAGCTTATTTAGATGGATAATAAGTAGTTTAAGTTGTCTTTTAAGTTTCAGAGTCTAGTTCAGCTTATTAAGTTTTCTAGCTTATTTGAAGTTTGTATTCTCTTTGCTTATTTCCTGAGTTTGCTTAGTTTCATGCTTAGTTTCAGTAGTTTAAGAGCTCTTCTAGCTTTAGTTTCTTTTCATTTCATTTATATATTAAGCCACATCATACGCTCTTTTAGAACTTTTTTTCCTTTTTCATTTTTGAACTAAAGTTTATGAGTTTTTGTTAAAGCTTATAATTCTAAAACCATGGGTTAAACCCTCCTTTCAGTAACAGCATAATAATAAGCTCTTTTAGAGCTTATCTTGATTCAGATAATATTGCTATTGGTTAAAATTAGACCCCCCTGTCATCCTTTACTACTATGCTTCTTTGAGTTTTTCATTTTAAGCACTTTCAAATTTCACTTATTTCTGGGACTTAGCTTGTTATCGGGGTAGATTTTAAGGGTAGAAAGTTTAACTTTTCGATTTTAGTTGTTTGCCAGTTAGTTCCCCCCGTCAGAAAGTGTTTTCCCCATTAGTCCTTTTCCTTTTTGCACTATTAGTCCTTAGGTTATATTTTAGTTAGTTCGATTTAGATTTAATTAGTAATTAGGGTTAAGTCTTAATTAGTTCAATTAAATTTTAGTTTTTATTTCTTTCAAAATCAACTATCTTTGCTTCATTCAAATCAGGATCCAAACTTATGATGTGGTCTCAATTGCACTAGTCATTGGGGATAACGACCCGGGTGATCATACTTGCCCGGTTTAATATACGTACTTTATATTATATTATATATATTTTTAAGAGTGAATTTTATCAAGGGTAACTTGGTAATCTTCTTAATTACTCTTGTTAAACATACGTACTTTATATTATATTATATATATTTTTGAGAGTGAATTTTATCAAGGGTAACTTGGTAATCTTCTTAATTACTCTCGGGATTATATTTTATGATATATTCTATAGTATAAATAAACTGCAATCAGTTTTTGGCGCCGTTGCCGGGGATTAGTGTTAACGTTTCCTACGTTTTGTGTTTGTCGATTTGGTTTGAAGATCCTTTCGTCCTCGAAAGTTAAAATTTTTATCATAAATCCAAAAATCCAAAAAAAAAAATTAAAAAAAATATATAAAAAGTAAAAAAATATTTTCTTTTCTTTATATAATTATCATTTAAAAATAAAAAAAAAAAATCAAAAAAAAAAAAATTGTCTTTAATTCAGAAAATAAAATTCACAAAGTTGGTTAACGAACACCAACAAATAATATCTTCCATTGAGATATTATCATAAATAAGTTCCGGTGAACTTGCAATTGTTCCCAATTCGTAATCAAAGATTTAACACTTGCCTTTTGTATCTCTACCAAGTACGGCTCACCTTGAAAAGCAATTTTCAAGAGCTACCGTGAAGTAGTTGATTATTTGGTTTAAGTCTCTTTCGTGTAACCGTTTAAATTCATTGCTAAAAAAAAAAAAATTAGAGTAAAATTTTGCTTTTTAATTGTTAGTTTTTCTTTTTATGCGCACTCGTTCGCAATCTCGTAGACGTCGTCAACAACAAACTCTTTCGGAAAATCCAATTGTTGAACAAAACGTTGTTCCAATGGCCGACAATCGAACGATGGCTCAAATGTTACAAGCACCCATCGAGGGGTATGAGGATGCTATCGTTGTCCCACCAATCAATGCTAACAATTTCGAGCTTAAGCAACCTTTAATCAATCTTGTGCAAAGCAACAAATTTACGGGTAGACAAGATCCCCACAATCACCTTCGATTTTTTAACAAAGTCACTTCAACGTTTAGACATCCCGAAGTTCCGAACACTTCGATAAAGCTTTTGCTTTTCCCTTTTTCTCTAGACGGTGAAGCCCGAGATTGGTTAGACAAAGAACCACCAAGATCAATTCTCACATGGGACGAAAAAAAAAAAAAAAAAAAAAAAATAAAAAAAAAAAAAAAAAAAAAAAAAAAAAACCAATAAAAAAAAAAAACACCAAGATCAATTCTCACATGGGACGACCTTGTTTCAAAATTCATAAACCAATACTTTCCACCTTCAAAAACCACTTACTATCGAAATGAGATCATTACTTTTTATCAAAAACCAAACGAAGCCTTTAATGAAGCATGGGAACGTTTTAAAGGACTCCTTCGTCAATGTCCTCACCATGGCTTTTCGGAACTCCACCAACTTGATACTTTTTACAACTCTTTGAATTCAAACGATCAAGATGCCTTAGATTCTGCAGCAGGTGGCAATTTCTTGGACAAAATGCCTCAAGAAGGTTTAGCGATTATCGAAAGCAAGTCAAAAGTTCGTTACTCAAGAAGTCGTGCTAATGATTCAAGAGTGAGTACGGATGCTCCTCTTTCTATTTCTTCGCCTTCTAATAATTCTTTCGATATGCAACAAATAGCCGCTTCTCTCGAGGATAAGATGACTATCAAGATGAACAAAATGTTGAATGAAATGAAAGCCTTAGTTGTTACTACTCCTGCACCCGTCAAAGCAGTTGAGGAAGTTTGTGTCACTTGTGGATCAAATCACAATTTTAACCTTTGTCCGTTAACTCGAGGTGGAAACGATTTTCCTGTTTTTCATGACAACATCCAACAATTTCAACAAACCGCAGCCATTGGTAATTTTCTCCAAAGAAACCAACCTTTCAATCTGGCAAGTCAAATGAGACCACCGGGTTTCAATCAACCGAATGTCCAAACCAACCAAAACCGTTATCAAGGAACCAATTCTAATTTCAACCAAAACCGTGGAGGAAACTTTAATCAAAACCGTCCAAACAACCAAACTCAAAATCAAGTTTATCAAGCTCCACCATACCAAACACCAACCAATCAACCACAAATCAATCAAGTTTTACCTCACCAACCTCCAACAAATAGTGTGTCTAAAACGGAATTTGAAACAAATTTATTCTAAAAGCCAATGATGCGAACATGAATAATTTTGCAATGAAGTTGGATAATTTATCAAAATGATTTTCAAAGAGTTTACAATGAGTCTCAAAAGATAGCAAGTGATTTTCAGAAAATGATGCTCGGTTTCATGCAAAATTATCACACAAACCAACCTTCAAGTTCAAGTTCTTTACCAAGCAATACCATTCCAAACCCAAGAAATGAAGCCAAGGCAATTACAACTCGTAGTGGTGTTTATACAATGGGACCTTCCAATTCCACCGCGGTAGGTGGAGAAAAAGGAAAGTGAGGTGACTAAGGATACGGAGCTACAAGCACAAAGACATCCAACCTCCTCCATTTGTCCATGAACAAACCTCATAGAAAAAGAAAACCAATCGAAGAACTTCTTTTGCCAACTCAAAACAAACTAATTGCCTTACCATCAAGACTCAACAAAGAAAAGCATTCGTGAAAAGGATGATATCCTTGCTTCAAAGTTTATGGAAAATTTTCCGTAATCTTCACTTGTGCTAAGTTTCGCGGATGCTCTCAATTCGGATGCCAAAGTTTGCTTCGTTGTTTAAAAAAATGCTTAACAACAAAGACAAGCTAAACTGAGTTAACAAACACCTGTTGAATGAACAATTGTTTGTGCGGTTGTCCTAAAAAACTTCCTGAAAAGCTAGGTGACCACGGTCGATTTCTTCATTCCCCTGTGATTTTTCAGACGTTTCGATAGGTACTTAGCCCTTGCCGCTTTTGGTGCTTAGGGATCATCTTCTGCCTTTATACATCTGGAAAAAGCTTCATCTCTCAGGCATAACCGAAACAAAAATGGTAATTTAGAATTAGCGACCGTGTCACAATTCAAAAACCAACCGGTGTAGCTGTAAATTGTTGTTGTCAAAGTAGGGAAGTTGTAACTATCACGCCGATTAGTTGTCTAGATTTTTATAGCGATCTCGAGTACCATTAATATCGGGCGACCTTTCTTAGGACGGTCATGCTTTAATCATGTTTATGAAGGAGAGATTTACTTTAGGAATGATGATCAATCGTTAACCTTTAATATGGTGATCGCATTCAATTTCTTTACAACCAATCTTGATCATTGAAGAAAGTTGATCTCATTGATGTTACTTGTGAAGAGTACTCACAAGAAGTACTTGGATTTTCCGATTCCGTTGCTTACAACAATCCTTCTCCGTACTTCGATCGAATGTTCTAATTCATTCTCCAACACGTACCTCTTTTTGATGATAAGTGATTTTCTACTCTTTGAGGAAGCGATGCTTTTACGCAAAATACGATGATGAACCAGTTTCACCAGTTTTCAATGCTACATACTATGATCCCGAAGGTGACATTCTCATTCTCGAGGCACTTCTCAACAATGATCCATTACCTCAACCAAACCAAGAAGATTACTCACCAGGAATTCAAAAAAGATCATTAAAAGTTGATTGAATCAAATGAATATTCACGAGAAATCACGAAGTCGAACTTAAAGAGTTACCTCCGCATCTCGAGTATGCGTTCTTAGAGGAAAATAACAAGCTTCCAGTTATAATTTCAAAAGATTTGAGCCAAGAGAATAGACTCACTCTTAATGTCTTTATAAACCGAAAACAAGCAATTGTTGGAAAACTTTCTGATATCAAAGGCATAGATCCAGAGTTTTGCTCTCACAAAATCCTTTTAGAAGATGATTACCAACCTTCAGTCCAAAATCAAAGGAGGGTTAACCCTAAAATCCATGACGTCATCAAGAAAGAAGTAGAAAACTTCTTGACGCAGGAATGATTTATTCAATCTCGGATAAGTCTGGGTTAGTCCGGTCCTATTGTTTCCTAAAAAAAGGTGGTATGACCGTTGTTCACAAATGAAGAAAATGAGCTGGTGCTAACAATAAAAAAAAGATTAGACCCGGGATGGAGGAGGTTGCATCGACTATCGAAAGTGTGAAACGAAGCACATGTAAAGACATTTTCCGTTATCTTTAATGACAGATGTTAGAACGGATTAGCCGGCATCGAGTTTTATTGTTTCTTAGTTGGTTTTTTCTGGGTATTTTCAAATTCATTGAACCTAATGATCAAGAAAACAAATACTTTCCGATGCCATACGGACTTTCGCGTACCGTCGTTATGCCATTCGGTTGTGCATGCTCCGGAACTTTCCAACGTTGTATGATGGCCATGTTTACTTGATATGATTAGAGAAAACTTTGGAAGTTTTCATGGACGATTTTTCAGTTTTGGAGATTCTTTTTCGGTCGTGTCTTGCCAATTTAGATTAAAATGGCTTAAAAGATGTGAAGAACACCAATTCGCACTAAATTGGGAAAAGGAGCCATTTATGGTTATAAGAAGGCATTGTTTTAGGACATAAGATCTTAGAAAAGGAATTGAAGTCGATAAAGCAAAATTGATGTGATTTCTAAGCTTCCTCACCCAACAACCGTCAAAGGAATTCGAAGTTTTCTCGGGCTGCTGGATTCTATCGATGATATATCAAAGATTTTCAAAATCTCTCGACCCATGACCCATTTTTAGAGTAAACACTCCTTTCATTTTTTCGGAAGATTGCATTCTAGCCTTTCAAACATTGAAAAGAAGCTGACTGAGCTAATTCTCATTGATGATTGGGACAGCCTTTTGAAATCATGTGCGATGACAAGGATATGCAATTGGTGCGGTTTTAGGGCAAAGGATTGAGAAGCATTTCCGACCAATTCATTATGCTAGCAAGACAATGACTGAAGCAGAAACGAATTACACAACAACCGAGAAGGAGATGCTTGCAGTTGTTTATGCTTTCGAGAAGTTTCGATCATATTTAATCATGAACAAGAGTGTTGTTTACACAGACCACTCCGCTTTGAAATACCTTTTCAACAAGAAAGACGCCAAAGCAAGATTGCTTCGTTGGGTCTTACTTCTTCAGGAATTTGATTTTAAAGTTATCGATACCAAAGGAGCTGAAAACTATGCAGCCGATCACCTCTCTCGTCTTGAAAACCCTTACGAGAATGTCTTTGATCCAAAAGAAATTACCGAGACTTTTCCTTTAGAGTTTTAAGTTGTTATCTTCCAAAGACCAAAAGTACCCGTGTTCGCCGACTTTGCTAACTACCACGAGGGGAAATTCATTAAAAGGGGGAATGTCAACTCAAGAGAAAAACAAGTTCTTAAGATGTAAAACATATTTTTGGGATGAACCTTTTCTTTTCAAAGACTTCGTGAGGATCAATAATCCGAGGTGTGTAGATGGCAAAGAAGTCTCGAAATTCTGAAGCTTGTCACAGTGGACCCACCGGGGGACACTACGGAGCCAACTTTACCGCCAAGAAGGTTTTTGATGCCGATTTTATTGGCCTACCATTTATAAGGATGCCTACGAATTAATCAAATCTTGTGATGCTTGTCAAAAGCAAGGCAAAATCTCTCAACGTGTATGAGATTGCCTTTCCTCAAAACGAATCCAGTTTGTGAGATTTTCGATTATGGGGAATTGATTTTATGGGACTTTTCCGTCGTCTAGGGGGTAACAAATATATGTCTAGTAGCCGTCGATTATCTTTCCAAGGGTTGAAGCGAAAGCGGCTCCCCTCCAACGATGCTAGGGTAGTTGTTAAGGTTCTTAAAATCCCATTTTCTCCCGATTCGGTTGCCCCGTGAGCAATCATAAGCGATCGTGGGAACATTTTTGTAACGACATTGATCGAGTATATTCTAAATTTGGTGTACCATGTCTTTCGATCCTTACCACCTCAAACGAGTGGTCTATGTTGAAGTCACGGAATCGAGGTCTCAAAGAATTTGGAAAGAACGGTAGGAGAAAAACGTCTTCGATGGTCAGATAGTTTGATGATGCATTATGGCTTTCAGAACCGCTTACAAGACTCCAATTGGATGTACTCCATATAAGTTAGTTATGGAAAAGGTGTCATTACCAGTTGACTTGGAACACAAGCGTATTGGGCTCTTTAGCATGCCAACTGCGATTTAAAGACTGCGGTTGCGATCATCGAAAGCTTCAACTCAAGAACTTAGCGAGCTTCGTGATCAAGCTTATGAAGAATTCGCTAATCTACGGTGAGGTCAAACGAATACACGATTCTAAGATAAAGAACCGAATCTTCAATGTTGGTGATCAAGTCTTACTTTTCAACTCCCGATTAAAGATTTTCTCCGGAAAGCTCAAGTCCCGTTGGTCCGGACCTTTTACAATCACCGAAGTTTATCCTTATGGCACTGCCAAGTTGTCTCATGCCGATGGATCTAATTTCAAAGTCAACTGCCACCGTCTCAAGCATTACTATGGAGGGGATACACCACCATTGGTTATCCAGGACCTCCAGACTTTCCCTAAGGACAACTAAATTCAGGGATCGAGTCGAGCTTGCGACTCGGTAACCAAAAACAAGCCGCTTCGTGGGAGTTCACCCCATGCTTATCCTTTTCTTTCTATTTTATTTTCTAACCTCTAATGTGTTGTGATGTTGAGGGACCCATCCTCTTCGTTTCTCGTTGTTTGTGTTGTGATTTGGCAGGATTAACCCAACATTTCAAGAATCCTCTCGTGTTCGATGCCTAATTCCGAAGCACTCGAGTTTCTCATCCTTTGTGTGAAATTAGTTTGGGGAGATCAATATCCTTTCATCATTATCGATTAACGAATTATCTTTGTCTACTTAATAAACGGCTTAGATTTTCGTAGGAACCCGACTTTAAACATTGAGGACAATGTTTCATTTTAGTTTGGGGAGGGAATCTATCGATTTGATGTGCTTGCTTATTGTGTTTCTCACGTACCCGGTTCTCCCACAAAAATAGCAAAAATTTTAAATTTCATATAAAAAAAAAATAATAATAAAAAAAAAAAAAAAATAATAATAATATATATATAATAAGACAAAAATGTAGGTTTTCCGCTGGTAAGAATAAGAAGTAATTTTTGACCCGATCGTACGTGTAGAGTTCTAGTTTTTTCCTTAACAATTAATGAAGATAGTTTATGCTAGTCTCATGACATGCTAGACTTGAAATCGTTAGTAAAAGAAAACTTGTGCTAATCTCAAGTAGATTTTAAATACGCCGAGTTGGATTTTATATAGGCTAAGCATTTGCAAATTTCTTTTGTGAAGAACAAGAAATGATAGTGTTATTTATAAGTCATGATATTAAACGTAGAATAGTTGGATTTCTTTCAAGCTCATATGTATTACTTGTGGCTTTTTCTCCCATTAGCATGTTTCACCTCTATATATAAATGTTTAATAAATAGAGTTGTATGGTTTTTTGGTTAATAATTAGCTAATAGAAGTTTTCTTTAGTTCCTTTGTGATTAGGATGAGTACACATCAGGAATACTTAATTTGGCATAAAAATACAAAAATATAATAAATAAGTATCTCTGCCAGATATAAATATTTTGCTTATTCCTTAAAGAGCCTTAGGGTATATGGGATAAGTAGAATTCAATAATAATCCAAGACTGATAAAAGTTTGCTGTATCTTGCCGGCTCACAACCGATGTTACAGCCTTCTAAAAGGTCGAGGAAGTTACCGAAGTCGAAATATGTTTGCTACATCTTGTCGGAGGCGTGGCCGATGTTGTAGCCTTCTAAAGGACTGAGGTGTAATAATGTTGCTTAATTTTTGTCTTATTTTGTACCTTAAAGAGCCTAAGGGTATATGGTGCAAATAAGATTGGTCCATTCATGTCTTAAAGAGCCTTAGGGTATATGACATGAATGGTGCCTTGCTTAAGTAACCTAATAAAAGCCAAATTTTGGTTGCCTCGATGTGGACTTTAATCTTGATGACATTTGATCTTTTGAAAAGGGCTAGGAGCTAATTATTGCGTTCTTAACCGTTACGCTTTATTTTTGAATTAATAAGTATCGAAATAAAAGTCTTAAAGAGCCTTCGGGTATATGACTTAAGTAAAATCTTGAGATACAAAAGTAGGATTTGCGGGAGGAAAAGTAAGTACACAATTAGTATTTATGAGTAGTGTTAGTGTCATGACTTGTAATTGACAATGATCTTGTTTTTAAGCTTAGTATGGAAAAGTGAAAGTTGGGGACGATGAATTTATTTTGCTTGTTCTATGATCCTAAGTATTAAAAAAAATAAAAAATATAATGTTATGAAGTGATGGAAAGTTATAAAAATAAAAAAATAATAATAAAAAAAGTGTTGAAAATGGAAAAACGGGGCGTTTCTTAACTATTGATTTCTTAATTCCTTTAGATGAGCACTTTGCTACTTTTCAAGGTGATTAGTTTGGGGGAGTTGGAATTTTTAGTTTAAGCGTGTATTTATTACATTGCGTGAGGACACGGCAATACTTTAGTATGGGGGAATTTGGTATTCGTATTTATATTACTTTTACCTTGTATAATAAACCCAAAAAGACCAACAAAAACATAAATGAAATTGCTCATTTTTTATTATTTTTGGTTGTTTGTGTTTGTGTATGTGAGGTAAGGTATATCAAGAAAAAAGACAAAAATAAAAGACTAAAAACCGAACAAATCTGAGCACGAGAATGGTATTTGAGGCGCGTATTTACAAGTCCAACGGTGCCTCAGATTTAATTGGGGCCAAGCCGTTAAACACCGTTTGTGGTCGGGCCCGCCCACTAATGCCATAAAAGCCCTCAATATAATGTTTAAGCCCATTTGAACCATATTATAAGTTAATAAATTTGAGACGTATATGTTGTTGACGTCAGGCCGCACATGCGGTGAAATTAAATGAAAATGAAATCACGTGCAGTTCCACTAGGGAAGAATGGGCGAATGTTGTGTGGCCACGTGGCTAAGCTTTTATTCTCTACAATTCATTTCAAATTGTTGCAAGTATGATCTAACGAATGAAAACGCAGCGTAGTAATGAAGCAATGATATTGGCCACGTGGCGACTTTGTGACGGGTGGATCTAATGTATGCAAAGCGCCAATCCGTGGTGTGACATTCTATGCAATGATTGGCCACTCAATACTCAAATGATTAGTGCAATTTTACATTTTCACCCCTTTGTACCCCTATAAATGTAACCCGCCCTTTCATTTTGGGAGAGTTTTTCTTTTATTTTTTTTAGTTTAGTTTATATATTTTTAGCTTATTTTTCCTTTTTTTTGTAGTTGCTTATTTTAGTTTTTATGCTTATTGTACTCAGCTCTTGTCTCAAACTTTTTAATATAATGTAATAGTTTTGGTTTAAAGTTGATTATAAATCTCGGTTTGCTTATTGGGGCTTATTGGTTCGTTATCTTTATTTCATGTATCTTATTACTATAATGCGTATCGTTTCGTGCGGTTATTATTATCAAAACATTTAAAAGCTTAGAAAGTGACTTCTAAAAAACGCACTAAGCTCTTTTCGATTTCTTTTTCATTAGTTTTCAAACATTTTCATATAATATGCTCAATTAGTTTGATGGCTTATTGACATGCTTAATTCGTTTTTTGTTTGAATAGTAGCTCATAATCTTTGATAAGGTAAGCTTCTTAATAAGGCTAACTGGATTTTTAAATGAGCTAAAAAATTGTTAGATCTAAATTTGTGTATGGTATTGCTATTGAGTTGTGGTTTGGTTCATATTTTGTGCTAAGTCTTTGTTTTAATCTTAGTTTGCTTAGTGATTCTCGGTAATTTTTTTGCTTATTTGATTTAGATATGGCTTAGTATGATAGAACCAACTCATAAGTGTTTATTAGTCTTATAGTTTAAATTTTAGCTAGCTTGTTAATCGGTTAGTGTTAATTTTGGGCTTGTCTAAATTAGCTTAAATACTATCAATGTTAGTGTTGGTACGAGTAGGTTAATTCGTTGTTCAAAAATCAACGAAATTAATTTAGACCAAACTTGTTGCTTATCATTATCTAATTTTGTTAGTGTTGTTGTAATAATCATTGTAGGGCCTTGTCTAAAATTAGCTTGGGGCTGTTGGTACGGCGTAGGTTAATTCGTTGAAATTTACTAATTTTGTATTGTTTTATAATTGGTTACTGTTTAACATTGAATTTGTGGTGTTGTTTGTATTTTTGGTACCGGTCATGCTCATGAGGGCGTGGAGCTTAAGGGTTTATTTAGCTAGACCGACTTTGATTAGTTGTTTTAGTTAAATAAACCGGGTGGTATTCGTTTAAATTGCGGGTCTCCAATTCGGTTCCATTTTCTAAACCTTTTTCAATACTTAGCATAGTTTTATTATTTTATTATATGTTTGCCTATTTTTGTCATGCTTAGTGTAGATTATTTATATTTGATAATTGAATTTTTCATTATGAGTAGTGAGTAGATTTATTAGTGTTCTTTAGTGATTAGTTGATTTGGAATTTAGTGCAGTTTAAAAAGATTTAAAAAAAATATTAGTCATTAGAATTTTCTTTTCGATTTACATTCCGTCATTTATTTTTAATGCAATTTAATTTCTTGTCATTTATTTTTAAGCATTTCATTTTACTTGTCATTTTAATTCGTTAAACCTAAGCCCGCACTTGATGAACATTTCAAGTCACTTGGCAAGCATATTAGTCATTTATATCTTTTAGATCATTTTTAGTATAATCTCATATTTTTAATCTTAGATTTAAAATTAGTATAACTTAGCGTGCTTTTTATATGCTTTTCCTTTTAGTAGATCTAGAAAACCAAGTCAAAATTATTTTAAAACCATTCAAAACGCGCGATCACGGACTTAACCGATTTTCAATTCACACTTCGTCGAGGGAAAACGACCCGGGAGGTTTTTGAGACAACTTTGGTTAAAAGTTTGTTTCTAGAACCCGACGGAAAATACTTACTATACTATAATTGTTATCTATCCTTATTATTACGTATTAATATATTATATATATTTTTATGTGTTGATTTGGATCGATCAGTTTTTGGCGCCGCTGCCGGGGAAGTGTGTACGATTTTCGCGTTTCGTTCGAAGATTAGTGTTTTTGAAGATCCTTCCCCGTGAAGTTAATTGCTTTCATTTGTAAATATTTTCTTATATAAAAATATAAAAATCCAAAAATATTTTTCTTCTTATTTTATTTTTATTTTTCCTTTTCCTTTATAAAAAAAACCTAAAAATATTTTTCTTTCTTATTTTTCCTTATGTTTTATTTGAAAAATCTATAATATTTCTTCTCGTTTTTATTCGTTTAATTCTTATTCTCTTTACCTTTTAATTCGATTAATTTTCGACAATGGTCTTCATTTTATCAACCTTGCTACAGGTGTGGAGAGCAATTTGTTGGTTCATTTTGTCCACGATGTAATCCGAATTCTTTCGATAATTCTCAATATTTTTCCGACTACTCTCCACAACCTCGGTATGAGACGAATATTTGTGAGTTATGTGGAACGTGCTCATTTGGTTTCGTTTGTCCAACACAAGTTCCGTTTGATTATAATCCGGACCCTTGTTTCGATCAAAATTTCGATAATAATTTTCCACTAACTTCACCAAGTTTTCCACAACAATACCTTTGTTGTGAGAACTGCGGGGTCCCTCGTGAACTTTTCAGTGTCAAAACCATTGAACCAAAATTCTATGAAACCTAATTTTTGTTATAGTTCTAATCTTCGGTTTTGACCAAATATAAACCCCCGCAGGTCCCGGCAATCATTCAATTTCTTCAGGAGACTGAGTAAAGAAATTTTGCAAGCTCGTGAGATTATGGAAGCTTACAAGCCTTTTTTAAAGGGTTTGATCATATACTCCTTAATGAAAAGTGCATGGCATTATTACTAGCTGAGGAGTGATTTCTTAAGATTAAGCAAGCTAGGGAAGAAGGAGGATAATCAACCTGAAGTTTTACAAGAAATTGCATTCTTAAGCTTAATAGGATTTGCCAAATTCTTAAAGGAATTAACAAGAGAAGAAGAAAGCAACAACTCAAAGTTCTAATTTTTCCACATTGGAATTTTTCTATGATAACGATGAAGAGCTAGAGACAACTTTATGAAAAAGACGTTTGCACCTTTTAAGGAAGTTTAGGCGTATACCTTTGGGAGTAAACCAAAGGTTATTATGATAGCTGGGAATTTTTGGCGAAAATTAAAGATGCTTTGATGAACAAGCATATCGACAAGAGGATATTCAAGAATTGATGAGAAAACTTCTTGAAGATGTGCGAATATCAGTGAAGAGTTTTCAGAAATATTAATTGTCCAAGCTAGAAATCGGTCCACTTTCTATCGATGATGACGATGTATGAGTATATGTTATGGAGAGAGGTCCCTAAAGCGTTCCCCCCGTTGAACCAATCATGGAGCCGATAACTCTCTAAGTATGGGGGACGAGCATCTTAGCACTATTCCAGAAACGGAATCAGACGAAGTAATAAAATCTAGTGTTGAGAACCTCGTCCCAATCCCAAGTGAGTTCGAGGGTATTTTCGACGATACGTGTGATGAGCCCGTTCGTGATGATTCTTCTACTTTTGATGCTTTGAACGATAATTCTGAGATTTTATCCAATTCCATCGAGTGATACTTCGAGTGCTGACGTGATTTTGTGGATGTCGAGTGTTCGCTTAGAAGAGGTAAATGATGGGAAAGAGTTTGTATTTAGAGATATTCTTCAAATCCAAGACGTTATTCTTCGAGAGAAATTATTGAACATCAATCGTCTTATTTTTATAATTCGAATCTTGAAGTTAACCCCCCACCCCCACACCCCCCCACTACTCCGGATCGTATGCTCTAGTCTCCTTCCTCCATTTCCTATTCCCGTCGCAGATAGTGATTCGTTCTTGAGGTGTTCTGATTCTTCGCTTTCTCATTTGGATAATTCTTTACCCGAATTCGAGACTTTTAGCGATCATACGGAAGAGACGAGAAGTGGCAGTACCACTACTCATGCTAATTACTCTCTTCCCGAGTATGATTTGTTTCTTTTTGAGATTGAGCCCGATCAGGAGGGGTTGATTAGCATTGATAATTTAAATGACCCTCTTTTGGAACTTCCTGAGTTTGAATCATTTCATTTCGATCCGTCATTTCCTCGTCCTCCTCCGGAACCACCAGATGTTGAGATTTGCTTATATTTTGAGCCCGATGCTCCCGTGATTGATAATTTTAATGAGCTTAATGATGACCAAAGGGGAAGTGAGATTGATTTTTCTGAAGATGACGATTCCTTCACATTTGTTATCCGGACTTTTCTCCCATTTCTCACCTACCCCGAGGTTTCTCCTTTATCTTGCTCCACCGGGAGTGAAGATACGATCTTTGACCCTGGCATCTCCACTTAGAGCCGGTGGCATCTCATCGGGATGGAACTTTCATGTGCTTTAATGTTTATCCACATTAGTGAAAGCCGATATTAAGATTTTCTTTTCCTTTGGCTTCCCCAAGACCAAATTAAATCGGGGTGAGTCAAGCTGTGACTCGGTCGTACAAAAACAAGCATTTCTATCTTCTTATCTATTTTCTAACAACTAATGAGAGGGGGCTTGCCTTTCCTTTCTCGTGTTTCGTGTTTTGTTGGTTTGTGTTGTTTTGTCCAGGATTACCCGGATTTTGAAGACTCTCGTGCTCATGGTTTTGTCCATTTATTCGAGCTTCATATCCTCAGCTTCATTTAGGGAATCCCATATCCTAATCTTATCGATTAACCCTTAATACTTGAATTTATGCCTGAGGTAATTAGTATGGGGGTATTAATATCACATTGAGGACAATGCGTAGTTTTAGTATGGGGGTGAATCTATCGATTTTGATTATGCCTGCAGCCGTTGTTCTCACGTAACCCGTTTTTCCACCAAAAATATGTGATTTATGTGGAAAAAAAAATTAAATTTTTGTGCATAAAAAAGTAAAAATGTTGGAATAAAGTGATGAAATAAGTGTTTTGTCACAAATAAAGGTGAGAACGAGAAATAAAATTTTGACCCGGTCGGTTTTAAACCTTAGCTTTTTCCTTAACAATTAACGAATATTGGTGATCAAGTCCTTCTTTTCAACTCCCGATTAAAGATTTTCTCCGGAAAGCTCAAGTCCCGTTGGTCCGGACCTTTCACAATCACCGAAGTTTATCCTTATGGCACTGCCAAGTTGTCTCATGCCGATGGTTCTAATTTCAAAGTCAATTGCCACCGTTTGAAGCATTACTATGGAGGGGATACACCACCATTGGTTATCCAGGACCTCCAGACTTTCCCTAAGGACAACTAAATTCAGGGATCGAGTCGAGCTTGCGACTCGGTGATCAAAAACAAGCCGCTTCGTGGGAGTTCACCCCATGCTTATCATCTCTATTTTCTTTCTATTTTCTTATCTAATGTGTTGTGTTGAGAGAGGCTTGTTCTCTTTCCGATTTCTCGATGTTTGTTGCTTGTTTGTTGTGATTTTTGCAGGATTCTCCCAACAAATTCTTTGAAGCCTCTCGTGTCCGGTGTTGTTTCCCGTTCTACTCGAGCTTCTCATCCTTTGTGTGAATTTAGTTTGGGGAGATCCATATCCTTTCATCATTATCGATTAACGTTTATCTTTGCATACTTCATAAACGGCTTAGATTTTCGTAGAGACCCGACTTTAAACATTGAGGACAATGTTTCGTTTTAGTTTGGGGAAGGGAATCTATCGATTTGATGTGCTTGCTTATTGTTTTGTTCTCACGTACCCGTTTTCCCACAAAAATAGCAAAATTTTAAATTTTTTAGTGTTTTTAAAAAAATATATATATATATATATATATAATTAAAAAAAAGTGTTAAGACACAAATGTAGGTTTTCCGTTGGTAAGAATAAAAAGTAATTTTTGACCCGATCGTACGTGTAGAGTTCTAGCTTTCTCCCTTAACAATTAATGATGATAGTTTATGCTAGTCTCATATAGACTTTAAACATGCTAGACTTGAATCATTAGTAAATGAAAGCTTGTGCTAATCTCAAGTAGATTTTAAATATGCCGAGTTGGATTTTATATAGGCTAAGTATTTGCGAATTTCTTTCTTAGATTGCAAAGAACAAGAAATGATAGTGTTATTTATAAGTCATGACGTTAAACGTAGAATAATTGGATTTCTTTTAAGCTTATAAGTGTTAATTGTGGCTTTTTCTCCCATTAGCTTGTTTCACTTTTATATGAATGTTTAATAAATAAAGTTGTATGGTTTTTTGGTTAATAATTAGCTAATAGAAGTTTTCTTTAGTTCCTTTGTGATTAGGATGAGTACACATCAGGAATACTTAATTTGGCTTAAAAATACAAAAATATAATAAATAAGTATCTCTGCCAGATTACTTCATCGTGTCGGAGGCGTGGCCGATGTTGGAGTTTTCATATGAGGTAGAGTCCGGTGTCATAATAAGTAGAATAACCTCTTGTCGACTCGCTATCGATGTGGCTTCGAGATAAAAGGCACCGGTTTTACTTATATAATCCGAAGTCGAAATATGTTTGCTACATCTTGTCGGAGGCGTGGCCGATGTTGTAGCCTACTAAAGGACTGAGGTTTAATAATGTTGCTTAATTTTTGTCTTGTTTTGTGCCTTAAAGAGCCTTAGGGTATATGACATGAATGGTGCCTTGCTTAAGTAGCCTAATAAAAGCCAAATTTTGGTTGCCTCGATGTGGACTTTATTCTTGATGACATTTGATCTTTTGAAAAGGGCTAGGAGCTAATTATTGTGTTCTTACCATTACACTTTATTTTTGGAATTAATAAGTATCGAAACAAAAGTCTTAAAGAGCCTTCGGGTATATGACTTAAGTAAAATCCTGAGATACAAAAGTAGGATTTGCGGGAGGAAAAGTAAGTACACAATTAATATTTATGAGTAGTGTTAGTGTCATGACTTGTAATTAGCGATGATCTTGTTTTTAAGCTTGGCATGGGAAAAGTGAAAAATCGGGGATGATGAAGTTATCTTTTAGACGCTTAATTGTGCTTTTTGTTCTATGATCCTAAAAGTTACCAATGTGGTAATGAAAACATTGCATTATGTCAACACAAATAAATTGTAGTTAGGTAGTTAATAATCAAGAAAAATCATAAAAAGAGAAAAATCTTAGAAAATGGGAAGTCGGGTGTTTTGTAACTTGTGACTTAGAAATTCTCCCCTCAATTGACTTTACTACTTCTTAAAGGCTTAGTTTGGGGAGGTTTCGAGGTATTTGGTTACGGAGCATGTGGTATTGCGTGAGGACACACAATGTTTTAGTTTGGGGAATTTTGATAAGTGTAGAATACACATATCTATTTATGCTTAAAAAGGCCCAAATAAACCCAAAACGGATCAAAAATGGCAAAAATGTGCTTGTATCTGAGTTTTATGTGTGCAGGTATGGATATGTCAAATATCACAAGAAATCAGTCAAAAACGGGGAAGTTTCGAGATATTTGGTTATAAGGCATGTGATATTGCGTGAGGACACACAATCGTTTAGTTTGGGGAATTTTGATAGGTGTAAAATACACATATCCATTTATACTTAAAATAATCCAATTAAACCCAAAACAGACCAAAAATAGCAAAAATATGCTTGTATTTGTGTTTTGTGTGTGCAGGTATGGATAAGTCAAAAATCACAAGAAAACAGTCAAAAACGAGCAAGCACGGACACGAGAATCAGAAGAGTACAAAGCCGAAGCCAAGAATGTCAAGCCAAATCCTTAGCCCATTCCCTTTTATGAAACCACAAGGGCCAATCTTGCAATTCCCGAAAATCAATTATAACTAGAAAAGGGGAAGAGAAGCACAAGGACCATTTGTGTACAAAGCCAAAGTTTAAACGAGTTTTTACCCATTTCAGTTATAAAAAGAGCGGGTAAATCCCATTCACTATTCATCGTCTTCCCCATTTCACCCTCCACTTACATCAAGGGGCAAAAAGAAATTGAAGGTTAAAAAGGACAATCGTCTGGATTATTAAGTACACCTTTGGCAGTAGTTAAGTAATGTCACATAACCATCTCTGATTGGTCAATCCCCAAAGGAAAGCAATGCCACGTTATTTTGAGAAAAGCACAAGTAAGGAAGAAAATTGCTCTTGTATCCCTCACAAAAGAAGCACAAACGTCACATCAAAGAATGACACGCTGGCAATCCTCAGGTGTCCACTATTTGATCAAACGGCCACGATTGAAGCTCAAATGATTTGGAAATGAATGGCAGAGATTGAAGGTTTGGAGAGCAAGGCAAGGCAACCTAGAAGCTTCTTTCAGAGCATATAAATAGGCCTCATTCTCACACACACCAGGGCGTTAATCTAGTTTTTAGTAATTTTTAGTGTAGCTTAAATTCGTGTTTTCCTTAAATGTAATTTTCCTTTTTCAAGTAATGTAATCAGTTTCTTTAATTAATGAAATTCAGTTTTTAGTGTTTTAAATCTCATTTTCTAAGCTTTCATTTAAAGTCATAAGCTCTCTTAATAAGCCAAATTGTCTCAATAAGCTAATAAGTTCATATTAAGCTCTTTCAGTCTATAAGCTGAAATAGAGCTATTTGAATTCAGTATTAATCTTACTTAAACCTTAAATCAGTTTAATCTATCATGGATCTATTTGGATTAGAGCTTTTGGAAGGGGATCTTAACTTGGAAGAGATCCCAAGGACTTTACCCTAGCTTATTTAATAAGCTAGGGAGCTTGTAGCTGCTCTTAATTGAGATCTCTTGTTTAGCTAGAGAAGTCTGTAAGTCTCTCTTTTAAATCCTTTTATTCTAGCTTTAAATAGTAATCTCATTGCTTTCTATATTTAGATCTGCTTATTTGCTTGTTAAGTTTGCTTATTAGTTACTTATTTCTCTTTACTAGTGCTTATTAGTTGTATGTCTTCATCTGTTTTTGCTTAAATAGTTATAGATCATTAGTTACTAATTTCTGTCATAAAAACTCATAAAAACCAAAAAAATATTAGTTTAATTAGTTAAGATCTTAGAATTTTACTTATTCAGTTGTTTAATCATGATTGCTAAGTTTGTTTTAAGATAGTTTTTATCTGGTATTTAGTATTTGTTCATTAGATTTCTCTTAAAAAGTTTTTCTCAAATCTGTCATAATCTAAAAGGGGTGTTTGGTTTAGTACACTTTTGATTTACACTAGCAGTACTAATATAAGTTAGTACTGCTGAACCTTTACATTACCAGTACTAACCATAAGTTAGTACTGTTAGCTTAGATTTTAGCTTGTCACTAAGAAGATTTTTAGAAACATGAGAAGGGTAGGGAAAGGTTTTTCTAGAAGGGAAACACCCTTATTTCCAACAATGGTGGTACACAATCAAGAAGAAATGGGTGAAGGTTCAACAATTCCCACTAATCCCCATCACACAGCTACTTTTATTCAACCATCTCCTCAACCTTAAAAGACTCAAAAACCTAGGAGGCCTAAGAAGAAGGACACTCAAGTACCTCAGTCTAGTGTTCCTAGTGATAATGTTGCAGATGAGGCTGTCTATAAGGAGTTGGATGACAATTTGGTGAGGGCCGCCACTACTGCTTCTAGCTTAGAAGCAGAGCATGACAGTGGTACCATCATTAAGACCCAATCCAAGGCAACACCTAATGAGACTGGTTCCTAAGGAAATACTTAAAGGTGGTGGTCCCAGGCGCCAAGAAACCATAAGGGATACAATTGCTCAGACTAGGTCTGAGAATGTATCTAAAATTTCCAAAGATCCACTGCTCGCAAGAGGTAACACACTTCGAAGTGGTGAGGATAGTCTAAAACTTTAGGAATTGATGGCATTATGTACAACTTTACAAACAAGAGTTCTTGATTTGGAGACAACAAAGACCACTCAAGGTAATGAGATTGCTAGTCTAAAGAGAAGGGTCAAGAAGCTGGAAAGGAGAAATAGGTCAATAACTCATAAGCTCAAAAGATTATATACAAGGTTGGTTTGATAGCTAGGGTAGAATCCTCTGGAGAAGAAGAAAGTTTGGGTGAGGATGCATCCAAACAAGGGAGGATTCATGATATTGATGCTGATGAAGACATTACCCTAGTTAATGATGATAATGAGTTGTTTGATGTGGATGCTTTAGCTGGTGAGGAAGTATTTGTTACAGAGCAAAGTGTAAATGTTGTTAAAGAGGTAGTTGATGCTGCTCAAACTATTACTACTGAAGAAATTACTTTGGCTCAAGCACTAGCAGAGTTAAAGAGTGCAAAACCCAAGGCTGATAAGGTTGTGATACAAGAACCAGAGCAGGGTATAATTACAACAACACCTACAACAACAATACCTGTAGCAAAACCTCCACAAGACAAAGGCAAAGGGATTATGGTTGAAAAGCTTGTGGTGGAACAAGTGAAGCCTATGAAGAGGCTTAAACAAATGAGGATTGATGAAGAACTTGACTTCAAGCTACAAGCTGAAGAAGAAGAAGAAAGGCTTGCCAAAGAAAAAGCTCAACAAATTAAAGAAGCCAACATAGCTTGGGATGATGTTCAGGCTAAAGTTGAAGTTGATTATCAGTTGGCTCAAAGACTGCAAGCTCAAGAGCAAGAAGAATTGACTGATGAAGAAAAGGAAAGATTATTTGTACAATTCTTAGAGCAAAGAAGAAAATATTTTACAGCTAAGAGAGTAGAAGAGAAGAGGAAAAGACCACCAACAAGAGCTCAACAAAGGAGTATCATGTGTACTTATCTGAAAAACATGAAAGGATGGAAGCCCAAAAGTTTGAAGAACAAGTCATTTGCCAATATTCAAAAATTGTTTGAAAAAGCAATAAAAAGGGTGAACACCTTTATTGACTACAGAATTGAGTTGGTGGAAGAGAGTTCCAAGAAGGCAGAAATAGAGCTGGAAGAGAATTTAAAGAAAGCTAAAGCAGAAGTGATGGAAGGTAGTTCTAAAAGAGCAGGAGAAGAGTTGGAACAAGAAAGTATTAAGAATCAGAAGGTGGATGAGGATAAAGAGACAACAGAGCTTCAAAGTCTAATGCAAGTCATTCCAGATGAAGAAGAGGTTGCAATTGATGTTGTACCTTTAGCTACTAAGCCTCCAGCTATTGTTGACTGAAAGATCAATAAAGAAGGAAAGAACAACTACTATCAAATAATAAGAGCTGATGAAAGTTCAAAGATGTACAAGGTCTTTAGTCAAATGCTTAAAAGTTTTGACAGGTAAGATTTAGAAGATTTTTACAACCTAGTAAAAGCTAAATATAGATCAATAAGACCAGTGGAGGATTTGGATTTGATTTTATATGGAGATTTGAAGACAATGTTTGATCCACATGTTGAAGATCAAGTATGGAAAAATCAACAGGATTACAAAGTATTAGATTGGAAGTTATATGATTCATGTGGAATTCATTCATTAAGGATGCAACATGTGTACATTTATATGTTGGTAGAAAAGAGATATCCCCTTACACCACCTACAATTACAGATATGCTGAACAAGAAGCTTCAGGTTGATTATTTAAATGAAATAGCATATCAGCTTCTTGAAATTCTTACAAAACAGCTTAAGAATTAATGAAGTGTTTGGAAGCATCCTCCTGGTGATTAATGAAGCTTTCAATGAAGAAACTTGACATTTTGAAGAAGAATATCAAGTTTAGGGGAGGATTGTTGGGATTAAAAGACTTCTTAATGATCTTAGAGTTACTACTGCTCAGGTTTATATTACTGCTGCTAAGCTAAAGTTAGCGATGTTCATTAACTTGAATAAAAAATATGCTAAGTAGTTAGTGCTGCTAGTATAAAGTTAGTATTGCCAGTTCACAGTTACTACTGTTAGTATATATTAGTACTGCTAGTACAAAAGTTACTACTGCTAGTGTAAAGTTAGTACTGATGGTGAATATTAAAAAAAATATTCTAAGTAGTTACTACTGCTTATGCTTAGTTAATGGTGCTAGTGTATAAGTTACTACTGCTCAAAGATTAAGACTACTCAAAGAGTTTCTACTGTCAGAGAAAGGATAAAGATTATTTGGAGATCAAGATTACTTACGTGATAAGTATTAGTTATTTATAGAATAGATCATAAAGAATATTCTAAGTCTTAGGAATATATTGTAAATCGACTACGACTCTTTGGTGTATAAGAGGAGATTCTAGGGTATAGAATTTAAAAAAAATAAAAAAATAAGTGATATATGTGTTTTATGATTTGATAAGTGTTATTCATAGCTTCAAGGTTTTCTAACCATAATACTAGGAGAGTATTCGTATTATTCTTAATAATATTGGAGCTTTTATTGTTTGTTGAATTGCGATCTTGTGTTACAGTTTCATTAAGAATTCTTCTAATATTAAAGATTAGATTCCGCATAATCTTTAATACACTTAACAAATTTTCTACTATAGTTGTGTTAGATTTATCTAATATAACTAAACCTTAAACAAGCTTAAGGAATTCGATCTATTGAAGTGGGATCAATAAGAGGTATCCTACAACTGGGACAACAAGTATTATAAAACATTATAATTTCGTATTTTGAAGTCTTTCGATATTGTCAGTTTTCCTGATGAAAGCTGAAAAGTTAACTTTTGTTGACTATTTTCGCGTGAAACGGTTATGGTTTAATTGGTTTTTGGAAGAGTCATGAGTTCGTAAGTGAATCACTTTTGATTTATTTTTCTGTTTTAAAGTGGTTTTGAGGTTTTCAGTGCTTTCCGAGAAGTTTTCCCGCGTTTAGCAAAAATGGGCATGCAACGCGTACCGGCACGACAGTTTGTTTGGGAATAAGTTTAGGTGATTCGGAAGTGTGTAATGAGCTTATTTATTTAAGTAAATTCATGATTTTAGAGGACGTTGGTTTAAAATGTAAATCGTGGGTGTGTGATTTGAAAGCTATCAAAAAATGGTTGTTTTCGTGAAATTCGGTAAAAGACTGTAATGGTCGTAAAAAATGGAATTTTGGTCAGATATAAGTTGTCAAACCCCATTTTATGGTTTGAAGTGTTTTTATAATAGAGCAAGGTTCGGTTGAGTTTTGTCAAAAATTTATGTTTTCGGTCCTGAGTCGGCCGACTACGGCTCAAAATGAATTTTTTTAGCAATTTAATGTTATAGGTGTCGTGTAAATAACCTAGATTTATAGAAAAGTGATTTTAAACACAATAGAAATATTAACTAAACTTGGGTAACATTTTAAATCATCAAACCTTGAGCTTTTAAGTGATCCCGACACAAAAGGAAGAACCCGAGACCCTCCTAGGGTCCATTTTCGGTCAAGTTAAGCAAAAGGGAAAAGATGGCTATTTTTAAGCTAGGTTATCTCACTAGTACTCCTATATTCTCCACCACCTCAAACATTTTGATTTATTCACTCATTTTGAAATAAAAAAATATCTCTCTCTCTCTCTTTCTCTCTATTCGGTCGAGCAACACCAAGGGAACAAGAAACATATTTTTATGAAGATTACCAAGAACACGGGTTAAGAATAGATAGTGGGTTGATAGTTAGTAGACTCGGGTTAAATAAAAGGTATTTGAGTTTGTTCTCTTCGCGTAAAAAGCGAACCAAGGTCATCCAAACTTGTAAGTTTTCTAAACCTTGTTTAAAGTTGTACTTTTATGGCTATTATGGTGTTAAAACACTAGTTGTACTAGTTGATCATCAAAAAGGTCGAATCTTGAAAACGAAAAATGTAAATAAAGGGGTGTTTGTTGCGTCGGCATAAAAAGAAAAAGGAGGAAGGATTTAAAGTTTGAATATTTTGGTTGTTGTGGTAATTTTTCTTTTGTTAAAGTGCTTATTTGGGCTTATTTTGAGATTTTTGGGTAAGAAAAAGCTAGCGAGAGCTTATTTGATTTTCAGGTTTGTTTGGTTTCGGTATGGGCTTGGCCCAACCAATGGGTTTGTAGCTTGTTGGATTTTTGGCTTATTTTTATTATGGCTTAATGGACTTCAGACTTATTTGGTTTTGGTATTTTTCAAGCTTATAGCTCATTTTGTTTTGGCTTATTTGGGCCACGGCTTAATGGGCCACGGCTATGTGTAATTTCGGCTTATATTGGTTCGGCTTAATGGGCTTGAGACCCATTGGGTTTTGATTTATAATTTGGACTTATGTAAAAGGTATGGACTAAGTTTTGCTATCGGGCTAAATGCTTAAGAACTTAATGAGCTATAAGGCCCAACAACAAGTAAATGGATTAGTGGACTTATAAATGGACTAATGGATTTGGTTTGGACTAAGAGGGATTTTGTTGGACTTGCTAAATGTAATTAGATTATTTTGCTAAGGTTGGATAAAAAGTGTTGAAAGTATTGATTTTTGTAATTTTGTCAGAAAATGTTAAGTCCGTGAAAAATGTTTGGGATTAAGGTTTAAAACCTTGGAAAACGTCGTATAGACGTACGTGTCATGCCGAATTTTCAAAAGAAGTTTATACTTAGAAACTTTACTTAAAAGGGTAAATTTTCAAGAGTTTAATAATAATATATTATTTTATTTCAAATTTACCACAAGACGAAAGATATATTTCCTCGAAGCATTTCTTAAATATTTAATATTTATAAACGTTTGTGTCGATTTGATTTGAAGGAATAAAAGATGATTTTATGAAAGATTAAGTGTCGAGGTAAAAACTATTGGACATGGACATATAATTATATAACGAGACGTTGTAATTACCCTGTTAGCCCGGTAATAAGACGAAAATAATAATAAAATATTATTATTTTATTTAAATTATTATATATATATATATATATCGTATCGATTACAGAAATGTTGATTTGTTTATTTTCGACTCTTGAGTTCTTACTCATTTCTTTCTCGTCATATTTCAGCGGAGTATTTGGTCGACTGTTTCGTTTTAACGAGCGAAGGTGTCTTGAGTGAATTGTATTTGTGTCACACTTAGCCCAAGTGTTGAGTCATTTTGCGTAATTACCACACAACCATAATAAAAGATAACGGTTTTGGTTATGAGACAATGGTTTTGGTAAGAGATAACGGTTTTGGTTATGAGATAACGGTTTTGGTAAAAGATAACGGTTTTGGTTATGAGATAACGGTTTTGGTAAAAGATAACGGTTTTGGTTATGAGATAACGGTTTTGGTAAGAGATAACGGTTTTGGTTATGAGATAACGGTTTTGGTAAAAGATAACGGTTTTGGTTATGAGATAACAGTTTTGGTTATGAGATAACGATTTTGAGATAAAGAGAAAAAGTTTTGTGATAAGAAAAGAGGTTTGTAACGGAATTAAGGATTTTGGTATGAGTAAAGAAGAATACTTGTACAATAACAAAACTTTGTACAAACATTAATTAAGTGTTGAGATTATTTGTGCTTTGAGATTGAGATTTGTGTTGTTTGCATTTTGCTATTTGAGGTGAGTTCTCATAGCCTATTTTTTTACTATCTTTTCCGTTGGGGGAAAATGATACTCAAATGTGTTTTGAAATGTTTTGAATTGAACTGTGCGAAATGTGGTTTTATTTTTGGGACAAGATATGTGCTTATGACTGCTATGTGAATATTATGTGATGTATGATTGTTTGGATCGGAGGGGTACGCCTATCCTAGTATTTGTATGATTGTTTGGATCGGATGGGTACGCCTACCCAGTATTTGTGTGATTATTAGAGCGGATGGGTACGCCTACCCTAGTTTGTGTGTGGTCCTGCCCTAATTTAGTGCTCCAGCTGGTAGGCCCTTTAGGTGCGTAAGTGACATATGGTATTTGACTAGCGGGATTGCTAGGTTGTGTTACATGATTAGCGGGGATGCTAAGTCATGGGGTTGTTTGCATATATATATTCACTGTCATTTAGCACTATTGTCCTCTGTTTTGAAATATTGGCATAGCTTTTGGGTTTAAGGTCAAACCTACGAGCTCACCAACATTATTGTTGACGTTTTCGAGTATCATTTTCAGGTGAAGTGAAAGAGGAATAAGTTGGTGATTTATGATAGCAGACTTAGAAGTATCCCGAGTGGATTTTTCATGTGAAGTATTGCTTGTTTATTTTATTTGGTTTTAGTATTTGGAAGATTATGGTTTAAGTTTGGATTTGGACCCCTGTGTGGGCTATTGGATATTGTAAGTGGTTTTGGATTTGATTATGATTTGGGACATCACTCGAGGTTGTTCGAGGTTGATGGTCTTCGTAACACTTGAAGTTTATGCATTGTAGTTTTCTCTATATTGTATCTTGTGTTATGATTGATCATTACGTTGCATACCCGAGTTTCCGCCATTGTCGGAGTGTGACAGATTGGTAATCAGAGCCAGGGTTATAGAGAACTAGGTGGATTGACCTAGACTATAACCTAAGATCCATCATTTAGTTGCGTATAGGATCTATGTGCGCGGTGTTCCGCTTTTGCTTGCTTTCGTGTGTTCGCGGTTTGGTGCTTTAGTTATGTCAGTCATTGAAATGTGTGAGCTCAATATTGAGTACGACGGGGAAAGGATGGGAATATAAGTATGGTGGCCAACATAGTTATAAGCGTATCACAACTCACTCGTATTTAGTAATGTCATTCACACAAATCGATGTTGACACCATAAGGTGGTATTATTTGTATATTTATATGTTGATCCCACGCCTTGATCGGTTCTTTATGATATAAAGAGTTTGTTACCTTGGAAGAATCCAAAATAACAAAGATTGAGACTTTGTGAATATACCAAAGTGTATGCGGAATCTACACTTTGATACTCTAGAGAAATTTATAAATGAAATAGTAATGATCACACTCAAACAATAAACACAAAACTCACTGCTTCAATATTATAAATAATACGAGTACTCTTTAAGTACTGGGGTTACACAACCTTGAAGCTATTACAAAACACTCTCAGTGTATCTCTAAAAGTTCTAACTATCACTACTCTAGGGATCTCCTTTTATAGAAATACAAGGAGCCCTTTACAAATATATCTGCCTATCTATTAGGAACAGTTACAATTCAAAACTAAATATTCCGAAATGCTCTCCATACCTTCTTATCTTCATATCATCAGCTTTGACCATTTAGCAGTACAAACTTCTTCAACTAGCAGTATTAAGTTTCCTTGGCAGTACTAACTTTGTGCTGGCAGTACTAACTCCTTTAGTACTGTTGGCAGTATTAAGTCATATGAAGATTTATTCCCAACAATCCTCCCCTAAACTTGTGATTGTCCTTTAAATCAACAAGTTTCTTCTGAATAAAATCTTCTATACTGCTGATGATTCTTTCAAACACTTTTGTCATTTCTGCACTTGAGCTCTTATGAATCTAAGGAGTTCAAAAGCTTGGGAACTTTCATGATCTACCTCCAATCTTGTACTTAACATCTTTGACAACATCTCTTGACTCAAGGGATACTTCTTTTCTGTCAACATATGGATCGCCAATCCATTGTTCATCAACAAAATATGAATACCACAGAAATCACATAATCTCCAGCTCAAAAGATTGTATTCATGTTGGTCTCTCCAAATCTCATCATCCTTATCAGGCTCAAACAAGGTATGTAAATCTCCCCAAAGCATAAGGTCAAAACCTTCTGGTGCTGAAGAACTGTATCTCTCCTTAACTAACCTGAACAATTGTTCTACATCCATTCTGTCAAAATCTTCAAGCATTTCACCCCTGAAAACTTGATAGTACATGAACGTCTCTGTCAACATACATGTCTTCCAGTCTACAATAGGAAACTTTGTTGATAAAGAATCAACTTCTATGGGAGCTTCTTCTCTGGGTACTATATCCAAAAATGTCTTGAGTTCTTGTTTTTCTAAATCTTCCTATATCTTTTGTCTTTTCCTTATGCTTTTCCTAGGAATTGACTTCTTTCTCTTTGTTCCAGGTTCTTTAACAGGTTTTTCCTTTTCCTCTTGTGTAATAACTTTTTCTTCCACAATCTTTTCAGGAGACCTTTCTTTTTCAGGAGACTTTTGCTTCTTACTTGCTTTCTCTGCATCCATAGGCACAAATTTTTGATTAAGATCCCAAAGCTTTTCAAAAATAGGCCTGATTTCATTGTAAGACATCCCCTTAAAATCAGTGATCTTAAAATTTCCTTGGTTCTTCAAATACTTGA
>BQNB010032692.1:0-20603 GCA_026074375.1 Tanacetum coccineum | reverse complement strand
CTTTGGCATTTTAAGTCTGTTTTTGGTCATTTAAGTCCGTTTTTAATGGAAAAAGGTATGTGTATTTAAGCACATACCACTGACCATATTTTCTCCCACAGATTTTTCAAGACATATTTTAATCACAAGGTATTTCAAAAACTAAGTGTTTATTATTTAAAATAAGGAGAGAAAATGTAATTAAAATATGATCTAATCGACTCATTGTGTGGAGTGTCATTAATGAACTCATGAAGGAGTGTCATTAATGAACTCACTTCGGGGGAGATTGTTAGCCTCAATTTTATTGAGTCAATAAAGGAAGCTCGTTCCCGTGTTCAAGACCTCACTTCGGGGGAGATTGTTAGCCTCAATTTATTGAGTCGAACAAGGAAGTTCGGTCACTCTACGATGGAGCTTCGGTCTTTAATTAGTTAATGTTGTAATAGGATATTATCGGGAATCGGGCTCGATAGTTAATCTAATATTGTATATGTTTCGGGTTTAATCCTAAGCAAAACCCGAGCCTGGGTCCTAGTTAAATATCCCGCGTGTTACTTTTACGTGTCGGGGTATATAAGGAACTTTTCCACTTGGAAAAGTTAGTTGTTGAAAATATCTAAAAATATCTATTCTCTTTTTCTCTCATTTCTCTCTCCTCTTTCTCTCTCTAAACAACTCAATCTTTCTTTCTCATTTCTAGTTCGATTTCGTGATCGATTGTATGAAGTGAAGTGATATCGGGATCCTACACCTTCCAATATGGCGTATCGACTTGTTTTCAGAGCCTATAAATAGAAAACCTGAAATTCGGTATTCAGAATGCATTAGAAGCTCTTAACCACCAAGTATGATATACAGAGATTTTAGAAGCAAGAAAGTCCTGCAAGTGCCTCAATTCAAATGGAAAACTCTTGTAATCTCTATACTCTGCTATAAGCGTTTGTTTAGCATTATAGTTTGTTTATCTTAATCGTTCGTCTATGATATTGTGTAATGTTACAATGACTATGGGCTAATACCTATAGGTATAAGCCATGTTTATGATAATTTAATGTTTGGTTTGTTTATATCGATTGTTTACTCTTTCGTTGCATGTTGATTATGTTTTTTTACTTCATACCCGTTTACGTTTTGATTATGTTTTATTTATCATTCAACTAGATCTAGGATTACAGATATTTAGACTAGAGTCTGGGATAAATTCCACATATAGCTTATCTATGTGACTCTGGATAAATAAGACTACAAACTTATGCTCCTATTGCTTCCTTGGTTAAGTAAATGGTAGATTAAGAGGTGACTTAGGATTACAAATAACATTATGTTTCCTTGGATAGCAATTCGGACAGTGGACTACCAACATATAGATAACAATTGGACATAAGTTAGTAAAGCCTCGATGAGCTAGGTTTTGATATTCACCAATATTATCTCCTAGATAAATTATAATCAACGGTGGACACTTTATGTGGGTTGGTTAATTGTGACAGGATTTACTGAAAAACAAACCTAGAGTTTAGAGAGAAGTACCACCTAGCTTAGGAATGATATACCAGCAACAAAGTAATACAATCATTGCACACATATTTGATTAAACTGGCAAATATGTTTTACTTACATTAGTGTTTAACCGCTTCTTTATCGTTTGTTTACCTGCTTATGTGTGTTAATTGTCTTATCTATCGCTTCATTAGTTTAGATTAAACCAAAACTCATGCCACTCTCTCAGGCTGAAAAACCCCCTTTGCGTTAGTTTAGGTTTAATTAGAATTAATTAGGACTAACCTAGATAACTAAAATACTGATATATTTAAGTATTAACACTCACTCTTAATGATCGACACCATACTTACCAACGAACCTAGAATTGATCGGGTTCACTTCCCGTTAGTGTTAGTTAATAGGTAAAGTCGGAAAAATATAAATAGTAAAACTTGATAAATAAATTACCTATACCCAACGATACACATCAAGTTTATGACGCCGTTGTCGGGGAGTGAAATTGTTTAATACTTGTTTATTAGTATTTTAGATTAGATTTTATATTTTTAACCTAGTTTCTATTAGTTTGTAATTCTATGTTTGTATTATTTTGCATAATTGTGTGTTTTGTTTGTTTTTCTGCATTATTAATTCCTCTTGTTTTTCTTCTTGTCGAATACTGAATACGGCGTATTCATTCCTTTGGATACGGCGTATCACTTTTCAAAACCTATACAGCTGGTGAGTCGTCGTGTAGGTGTTATTTATGAGTATTCAAGTTTTAAATTTATATTTTGCCAACTTTACCTAAAACAACACTTTAACGGGCAGTCCTGATCAGATGGAGTTTCGTGGTAAGTAAGGTGTCGATCACTAAGAGCGAGAACTAATATTTTATTTTATAAATATTCTGGTTAACTAAACTATGTTAATTTAAACTATGTTAATTCTATTCTATGTTAAATCTATTCTAAACCTATGTTAATCCTAATTCTAACGAATAAAGAGGAGGGGGGTTTCAGCCTAAGAGACTGACACAAGTTTGTGGTAACTTAGATCAACTTAAGACATGATAACATACGCAAGCAGACAGACAAAAGATAGAAGAGTGGTCTAGCCAAATATAATAAAATTGTATTAACCATGATTAATCTAATTAAAACGTTGGTTTGTTTATTTAGTGCAATGAATACTTATCTCGATGCAGCATATCATTCTTAAGACTTAGGCATTACTTCTTCCTAAGACCTAGACACGTGAAATTCTGTCATAATTAAACGCATCCGCATAAAGCATCTTATTTGCTGATTATAATCTATCTTAGGGGTTAAAGCAATGGTGATCTTGTTAAACCCTAGCTCATAAAGACTTTACCCACTTACTGCTTAATGGCAATTTATATACTAGTAGTCCACTGGACAAGTCTTTACCAATTGATTAAGAATGTACTCATTGATCCCAAGGGTCACCTGATGGTCTAACTAAGCTCACTAATCTAAAGGCAAATATAGGTCATTATTTATGATCCTATTGGTCTAGATATATAAATTACTATATAGAGAGCCATCCCGACATCTAGCTAACGTGGTCAGTATCACTAGATCCAGTTGAATGATAAGTCACATACAAAAGCACGTAAACAAGTCTAAATTGATAAATATAAACAAGCAATCAACGATAAATTAAGCATTTGAAATAAACAAACCAAACATTCAAATCTTTATAATAATAGCTAATACCCAAGGGTATTAGCCCCCAAACGTCATAATAAATACAAGAGTAATAATCCAACCAAGGTAAACTAACCAAGTTAAACGAATGATATCAAAAATCAAACAATTACTAGAGTATAGGAGATTACAAAGTGTTTCCCATAGAATTAGTAGCTTTGCTTGACCTCTTCTGCTCTTATTGTCTTTTGAAAATCGAATTTTGTGGTTAAGGTATTGAAAATATAATCAAGCATACTGAAAACCCGTTTTTAGGTTTTCTATTTTTCAGGTCTGGAGTTTGGTCGATACGGCGTATCAAGATACATGGATACGGCGTATGATAAGTGCTTAATTACACATATCTTTTACCTCTAAAAACGAGCTTAAATGTCCAAAAACAGACAAAAACTGCCAAATATATGTTTGTTTTGCATTTGTATTGTGCAGGAAATGGATATCAACAAAAAGACAGAAAACCAAGCCAAAATGACAAAACTGAGCATGGAATGGAAAAGACTGTGCAGAATCAAGGCCAAAGTCCAAAAATGCCAAAGTCCAAAAATGCCAAAGTCAGAGTCAATATTAATGAATCAGCAGTCAAACCGGAGCCGGAACTGAAGAATACTATTGAATGCAATCTTAACCCATCTGATGGGCCGGGAAAGCCCAATAGTATAACTATGAAGACTGTGAAGACCAAATGGGCCCTCAATCAATTTCAACAGCCCATTTGTGTGCAATTGACAAAGACTGTGAAGACTTTGAAGGCCCAATCCTAGCCCAGTTACAGCCAATCTCAGCCATTGTACACACAAAACCCACTTCATAACCTTATTGGGCTTGAAAAAGCCCAATAACCAAACCTGAACCTTATTGGGCCCAGACACACTCAATTGGGCCCAATACAAGCCCAATAGCCCAAAACACCTTTTTTATAAAACTCAAGGACCAAAAATGTAAATTTTAAAACCTTGTTTTATAATTAAAAATGAAAAAATAAAGAAAAGGGGCCAAAAGTGCCATGTTTGAAAGATGTTTTTATAAAGAAAACAAAAGAAACCAAACACAAGGGCTGTTTTTGCAATTTTCCAAACTTCTTTTATTTCTTTTAGTTATAAACTAGAGGGACCAGTTTTGCAAATTACCCTAACCTCCCCTTTTTCTTTTAGTTATAAAACGCAGGGACTGAAGCTGTCACTTTCCAAACCTTGTTTATAACTGAAATTCGGCCAAGATGGAGTGAAAAGAGAAGGAAAGATGGGGGGGCACTCTTGCCTCTTCCCCATACTTTCCTTTTAAACCTGCAACTGCCCCGTACCCTCAACCCACTTGGCGCCAAAACCATACCACCCCTTCCCCACGGTTTCAAGCCCAAACCACCTCCCAAGTACCACTCACAGCTCACCCATACCCATTTCCCACAACCCATTGCCCCTATAACCTCTCCCCTGGCAAAATCACACAACCCGAAGCACCCCATGAATGGTGAGATGGTGTACAAGGCAAATAGAGGGCTAGGATTGCTTTGGAGGTATTGCACACTCACAGCTAACACATCCCAAGTCCTTTGGACCTCTATAAAAGAAGAGAAGACAAGCCAAGATACAACAACCTGTTTTTTTACTTTCTTAGTTTAAAATTTAATTAAGTTTACTTTAAAATTGTTGTACTCAGTTCATTTTAAGTCTATGTTGTAATATTTCCAGCTTATATACAAGTTAAGAGTTCTTTTTGTGTTATTACAATTCTCAAAATTTAAAGTGTAAGTTAAGCTTTCAATTCTGTTTAAACTTGCATAAACATGTATAAAAGTTGTTAAGTTCAACTCAATAACTTTTATCTTACCCCTTTCTTCACTAAAAAAGGATAAAAAACCCGAAATTTATACTTAAGGGGGTGTTTGGTTTAACCTGAAAATGGGTCATATGGGGTTTGTTGTGGGTCAAGCTCACTCAGCCAACTTTGGCTGAGTGTGTAGGCTTTATTAAGCCACCTTAATCACCATTTTTAGTTTGAAAATAAGTTTTTAAAGTCCTTTTAGCATTCTGTCAAACTTTTCATAAGCAAAATAGAGCTTAAGTGCTCCAGCTGTGTAGACAGCTTAAGCACACCCTTGGTGTGCTTATTTGAGTGTTACTAGCCCCTTTCAAAAGCCCCCTTTGTTCTGTCTTTGGTTTGACCAAGTATAAGTCAAAGTTTGGCTTTGCAATTTTTTTTAAGAACCCTCAATTTTAAGCCCCATTATCAGCAGCTTATATTGTTTTCTAGACTCTTAAACTTTGAAAATAAGCTCATTTGCCTCCCCTTTTAATCTGTTTGTGCTTGGATTTGGCTAAAAAGCCCTTGAGAGCTTATTGCATAAGCTCAAAAAGCCCCCTTGTTCACTGTTGTATCTCCCCTGGTGCTGAGCACCACAATTTAGCCCCTTTTATCTAGCTTATTTTATACTAGACCTTAGGATCTTTTAGCTTTTATTTGTAGCTTATTAGTTTCCCTTTAATTCCCCAAAATCTTGTAGCTTAACTCCTCCTCTAGTATAGCTTATTTTGCTTTTTAGTGTAGCTTAACTTTTTGGCTTTAATTAGGCTTTTTTTGTTTCTTTTAAAACTGTTAATCCTAGCTTTATTTAAATTCCCAGCTTATCTTAGGGCTTATTTGGTGTCATAGTTGGTATTAGGGTACCCTAGCCTATTTATCTGTTCCCCATAAGTTTTAGCTTATTTAGTTGGCTTAAACCCCCAAAAGAAAGAAAAATAAGCTCATAAGCTTATTAAGCTTCTGCAGCCCAAAAAGCTCACTTTTCTAGCTTATTAAGTTAGATTGAGGCTAAGTGCTAATTATGAAAATTACTCCCCTTGAGCCCCTTAACAGCTTTGCTTTTATAGCTTTTTGATAATAAGCACTTTGGACTTGATTTGTAATCGGGGTCCAACTCAGGGACTGTTTGTGTAATTTTGTCTTTTATAGTTATAATTGTTAGTCCCCCTTGTCAGTTTGTTGTTTCCCCGTTAGTCCTTGTGTCCTTTCACTGTTAGTCCCTATAGTTAACTTTAGTTAGTTTTATTTAATTTAATTAATTAAATTAGGTTTAGATTTAATTAGTTTAATTACTTTTTATATAAACAGTAAAATTTGGGCATTTTTATATTTTTAGAATTGTTAACTTTTTTTTTATTTAATTTTATTTTTTCAGAATTTTTATAACTTTTATTTTTTGTCTTTTTCTATTTTCTTAGTTTTAATTAGTTATTAATCTTAATAAATTCATAAAAAATCCAAAAATTAATAAAAAAATATTTTTCTTTTTTATAAAATTTTCTTTTGTCATTTAGTGTCTAGGAAAAATATAAAATTTAGTGTAGGCTTAATTTTTCTTAAATTTCAGTCTTAGACCCGTTTTACCGGGTGCGTTTTACCGTTTCTTTTCGTTTTACATTCAAACGACCTCCGTTTTAGTTCTAGTTTTCTTTATTTTTCAAATTAAGTTAATTAGAATTTAATTTTGATTTTTAATTTAATTTAGCATTTATTTTCTTAATTTTTAGTATTTAGGTTTCCCGATACCTGATTCTGTTCCCCGTATTTTAGTATAGATTTAATTTTAGGATTTCCCTATAACTAATTTTGTTTCCCGTAGTTTTTAAGATCCCCATTTCCTATATCTGTTTCCCATAGATTAAATTAGGTTTTATTTAATTAATTTTAGCTATATCAGTGTTTTCATCATATCTAAATATTCTCCATCATTCAATTTCTCATCAAACCAGGATTACTTTCAATTGCAGCCTCGTTGGGACATACGACCCGGGAATATCTCTTCCGGAATCTTTTTATTATTGATTCTTATATATTTAATCTCTTTGTGTAGATTTTGACCTTTTGCCTTGTGTAAGGGCATTTGGTTGAGATTTGCATTTGTGTTATTTTATATATATACTATTCCACGAATCAATTTTTGGCGCCGTTGCCGGGGAGGCATTTGCTACGATTGTTATCCAACTTTGATCTGAACTTGTCTTATTGTTAATATATCATATTAAAAAACTGGAAGAAAGGATCAAAGTGGTAATCAACCCAGAATATCTAGAGCAAACAGTAATGATTGGCTCCACTCTCACAGAAGAAGGTCACAACAAGTTGTGCGACATGCTTTAACGAAACTTGGATATTTTGTCTGGAAGCCCGCAGACATGACTGGCGTCCCACGGCATATTGTAGAGCATCGCTTGAACATACAAAAGGGATGTTCTCCAGTTAGAAAAAAGAAAAGAGGACAAGCGGCCGACAAAAACCAGGCAATACAAGAGGAAGTAGGAAAACTAGTAGAAGCAAGAATCATGAGGGAAGTGTATTACCATGACTGGTTAATAAACCCAATAATGGTAAAGAAGCATGACAACAGTTAGAGGATGTGTGTAGACTTCAAAGACCTAAATAAATCATGACCAAAAGATGGTTATCCGCTACCAGAAATAGACTGGAAAGTCGAATCCCTGTGTGGATTCCCTTTCAAATGCTTCTTGGACGCGTATAAAGGCTATCACCAAATACAAATGGCAAAATAAGATAAGGAAAAAACAACTTTCATTATGAGCCAATGAATATTTTTCTACACAAAGATGCCTTTTAGCCTGTGGAATTCTGGAGCCACCTAACAGCGTTTGGTGGACGAAGCATTCCATAAACAGATCAGCAGAAACCTCGAAGTGTATGTAGATGACCTTGTAATCAAGAGCTGCACAGAGAATGAGATAGTAAGAGATATGGAAGAAACTTTCCAAACTCTAAGAGAAATTAACATGAAGCTGAATCCTAAAAAGTGTACCTTTGGGATAGAAGAAGGAATGTTTTTAGGGTACAAAGTTAGAACCAGGGGGTTAAAAGTATATCTGGACAAGGTAGATGTTGTTTTAAGTCTTCCATCCCCAAAGTGCTTAAAGGATGTTCAAAAATTAAATGGAAAACTCACAAGCCTGAACCAGTTCTTAGCCAAATCAATAAAGAAATCATTACCATTCTTTAAAACTTTGAAAAAAATACATGAAGAAAAGTGATTTATGTTGGACTGCGGAAGCTGGGGAAGTGTTCAAACAAATGAAGCAGCTCATTGCCGAACTTCCCATGTTAGTCGCACCAATAGAAAAAGAAGAACTCATCGTATATCTGGCAGCAGCAAAAGAGACGGTAAGCACGGTCCTGATGACAGAACGAGAAGCTAAGCAAATGCCCATCTATTTAGTTAGTAGGGCATTAAGGGGTCCGAAAATAAACTACACATTGATGGAAAAGTTAGTGTTGGCCTTGGTGCATGCCAGTAAGGGCCTAAAGAGATATTTCCAAGCATATCCCATCATAGTAATCAGGGACTAGCCGATACAACAGGTGTTGTCAAGACCAGAAGTAGCAGGGAGGCTACCGAAATGGAGCATCAATTTGGGAGAATACGCAATACATTACAGACCTAGAGTATCAGTTAAAGGGAAAATATTGGCAGACATCATAGTTGAACGACCAGAAGAGGACTCTCTGAATACTCTGATGGAAGAAGCAGAAGAACTCCTTGAACCATGGATTTTATTTATGGACGAATCCTCTTGCATAGACGGTTCCAGGGCAGGACTGATACTCACCAATCTAGAAGGGATGGAATTCACCTACACTCTAAGATTCAGGTTTGATGCCACAAACAATGAAGCGGAATATGAAGCTTTGATTTTTGGGTTAAAAATAGCAAAACAAATGGGCGTAAAAAACCTCCAAGCAAATGTTGATTCACGATTGGTGGCCAACCAAGTGAACGGAACATATGTCGCAAAAGTAACCGACATGATTCGATATCTGGAGAAAGTAAAAACACTCACCAATAGATTCAAAGCATTCTCAATCAAACAAATTCCTAGAAGTGAAAGCAAAAAAGGCAAATGCGTTAAGCAAGATAGCATCAATAAGTTTTGCACACTTGAGTAAACAAGTGCTGGTAGAGGAACTAAAGGAAAAATCTATAAGTTTAACGGAAGTATTGGCAGTAGTAGAAGAAGAAGGAGACATATGGATGACTCCTATTTTGAAGTACCTCACAGTTGGAATACTGTCAGCATAGGCGAAAAAAGCAAGAGCAGTGAAGCGCAAGTCATGGCGGTTCTCCATAATAAATGGGACACTCTATAAAAAATCTTTTCTTAGACCGTGGCTAAGGTGCGTAGGACCACTTCAAGCTAACTATCTCCTAAGAGAGATACATGAAGGATCTTGCAGCGTGCACGCAAGCACATGATCTGTCGTGGTAAAAGCCTGGCAGATTAGTTACTATTGGCCAACCACACACGAGGACGCAAGAATGCTAATAAGAACATGCCAAGACTGCCAAGTCCACAAGTCTGTCTTAAGGAATCTGCAGCAAAAGCTAAGCCCAATTACATCCCCGTGTCCGTTCTACAAGTAGGGAATTGACATCGCTGGACCTTTTCTGGAAGGGCCTAGAAAATTCAAATTCTTGATAGTAGCCATCGACTACTTCACGAAGTAGATTGAAGCAAAATCGGTTGCAACCATTACTGGAAACTAGATCAAAAAATTCATATGGGACAACATTGTTTGTAGATTCAGACTTCCAAGAGAAATCATCTCGAATAACGGAAAGCAATTCCAGGACAATACGTTCAAGGATTGGTGTGAGAAACTATGCATCCAATAACACTTTGCTTCTGTTAAACATCCGCAAACTAATAGCCTAGTAGAATGAGCAAATCGCAGTCTTAGAGAAGGGATAAAAGCAAGATTGGACAAAAGGAGCAAAAACTGGATGGAAGAACTTCCTCATGTTCTATGGACACACCGCACTATAATAAAGTCCAGCAACGGAGACACTCTATTCTCATTAACATACGGAACGGAAGCCGTCATCCCAGCCAAAATCGGCATGCCCACACTAAGGACAGTGGAAGTAGACCCAACACAAAACAATGAAGCTCTAGATATTAACCTCGACCTGTTGGAAGAACGGAGAGAGCAAGCAGCCATACGTTAAGCAAAGAGCAAAGCAAAAATGGAAAAGTATTACAACTTCAAAGTCAGAAGCATGAGTTTTAAGCCATGAGATCTTGTGTACCGCAACAACGAGGCAAGTCGTGCGAAAGATACAGGGAAATTAGGTCCCAAGTGGGAAGGACCGTATGAGGTTACGGAGGCACTTGGAAAGGGGGCATACAAGTTAAGAGACTATGACGGAAACCAGCTTCTGCGGACTTGGAACGTCAGCACCCTCAAGAAGTGTTACGTTTACAAAATGTAAGCAATCTACCCATGTGAACTCCGCGGTGGGGGTAATGTACTCTAATCTATCTTATTCATGCATTGTAATGTTTTATTTTTTTTGAAACTTTAATAAAAAGTGAAGCTTAGCTACCTTCACAAATTTTACTTTAAACCATTGTTATTTACTATGCAAAGTTACTATATTTGTGATTAAGACGCGCACTCAGCAGGGCATGACCCAATAAATGTTATTCCGTATAACAAAAGGATAAGTAAACCTAACAATTAACTCAAATATATGTAAGATGTATTGCAAACCCAGTATAGGAAGAATAACCCACAAATATTCAAAGTAAGACAATCTTATAATCATGATATTAAACGATAGCAAGATCATAATTCAAAGTTAAACATCCAAATTGTATAAGTACATTTAACCGGATCCAAAAAGGTCATACATGACCGCGGCATGTAACGGATAAAAACACTTAGAAATATTCTTTACACGGAAAAGGCCATAACAGAAAGGTCACATGTGATCACGGCAAGATATACTAACAAATCACTCAATATTCATCTTCGCGTCATCAACATTAGGAAAAGGGTTAGCATTTGTACCTCTACCTTCTTGACCATCCGCATGCATAGCATCATAATCATCTGTGGAAATAGGAGGAATGGAGCTTATGGAAGCAAAAGTAACGGATAAGGCCATAGTAGTCTCGGGAGCAGTACCAAAAGTACCTTCCATACCTTCCAAAGTAGCGAAAGATAAAGGCTCAACTAAAGGAATAAATACGTCATGAAGGGCTGACCTATGATTAGCAATATTGTCCCTGATTTTTTGAACTCGATTATGGGAAACATCCAGGGAAAATAACAGGGAGGTGGCCCCAATGACAGTTCGGTCTGGTAAATGATGAATAGGAACCAACATTTGGTCAGCATGAGGTTGCGACTCATTTAAACCAAGTCTTTCAGCAAGAGGTTCTTCCAGATGAAGAATGTTCATTAAAGTCTCGGTGCTCGCATCCTTATTGGACTTCAGCTCAGCTAGCAAGGAGAATTTCATATCCTGAAGCTCTTGCAAAGCATAAATGTAATCGCTTTCTGCGGAAAGATTGAACGCAGCAACGTCTGTTAAGACCCTACCTTCCTAACCATGAGTAATTCCAACGGCTAGCCCATCTTGCATGCCTTTCTCAATAGCCCTGTTAATAGCCACTCCAAGGGCAGATAGATACTCCGGCGAATGTAGACACTTAACAATAGCAAGCTTCATGCCATAGGTAAGAAGCCACCTATGGCCAGCGATGGTAGTCAGAAGGTGAGGATAGAACTTCTCCTCCAAATGAAGATCCATTTCAACAAAATCAACATATAACTTCTCGAATTTATCATTCATAACTCTTGTCTTATCATTCTGGAATTCCTCAAGCTTACCCATATAGTTCTCATACGTTGTGACCTTTTCCTAAAGTCCAGCAGAGGATGTCTCCAGCTCATGCACCTACAATTATGCGGAAGCATAAAGATAAGAAAATAGAGAAATAAAAGAAAAGAAAACTTAATTGTAAAGATACGTACCCGGCTCGTAAGATTGTCATTCTGCGATTTAATAGCAATAACCTGGGCATCTAAATCAGCAACTTCTTGCTCCCTAACCTTTACTAAAGCCGCAAGATCGGCCGCTTTCACATTTAGCTCATGTTTCTCCTTCTCCAGGGCGGTGTTATGATCTCTCAAAACTTTTACTTCATCTTGTAGTGATTTCTCAATAGCCTCAAACTTAGAGGCTTCAGCATGACGATGAATAGCCTTCGCGGCTTCCGCCTATTTCAATAACAACTGCGCTTTAAGATTTTCAATCTCTCCATCCTTAACCTTAAGCAGTTATGTTTGTTCATCAACAACAGACCTAAGTTTTCTTTTCTCTTTGATATTATATTCAGCACGTATTCTCACTTTCGCACTCAAAGAAACTTGGTGGGAAACTCCAACGTTAAACTCGGTAAAAAGCTGGTCGTGTTCCATTCCACGAATAGATGCAAAAAATTTTGGAGGAGCAAACTCGTCCAACATTTCACGACAAACGCGACCCTTATTAAGGAGAGACCAATTAGTAATGCTCCAGTGTGAAACATAAACTTTTTGAAGATCAAAGTCAGGATCAACAATGGTGCGTATATCACCAATAAGAAAATCAATGCCAGAAACATCTGAAAAGCTACTAGGAGTAGGGTCAGTCCCGCCAGCTAAGGATGAACCAACACCAAACAAAGAAGGTCTAGTAGGTGCTTCCTTAACAGCCGTAGTAGCATCAACCATTGTGGTTACAGTAGTAATAGTTGTAATGATTGGATCGGAAGACCTGACAACAGAGTCAACTTTAGCCTCCGAAAAATTAGCACCTGAATGATGAGAAAAGTCCGAGGTAATAACAAACCTTGGAGGAGGGCCAAAAGTCTGAAGGTTAGCCACAGAGTCCGTATGGTCTTCACCCTCACGCTCTGGCGTGGCAGACACGGAGGATGTGACAAAAGGCAAAGTAGGAACAGGCTCACCCCTGACCTCAGCGTTCTGCACGGCTCCAGCAAGTAATCGCTGAATCGCAGACATGGACTTCCCACCTACGGAAGTCCCGCTCAGGGTTCCGCGATCCCCCCTTAGCCTTTTGGGAGGATGCGAAGGTTCACCAGCATCCGCAACAATGGTTTTCCTTTTCTTATGACGCCTTGGCTGCAACGGAATCACATCTTCAGCAACAATATCAGCGGTCTTAGTAACCAGGTGGATGTCAGCACCTTGCTCACCAACACCACCAGCGGAATCTCCTTGATCTACTTGGGTACCACTGCCGCCTTCATCAAACAACCTATCCACACTGACTTCTAACTCGCTGTCAGTACGAGCAGGGGCAACTGGTAGCAATAGGACAACATGTCCAACGGTGGTGTCCAGCAGTTGTGGTTCATCTTCACCACATTGCCTCTCACCTATTCTCACCTTTGAGGGGTCGGCAGTTCGAATAAAAGAGAGCAAATTCATCTTTGCAAAAAAACGGTCAGAAGACATAATAAGAGGGCAGAACATAAATAAGGCATAACAATAAAACACCCACCCTCGCCATTCTCATATAGAAACTCAGGATAAGTATTCTCATCCAACGTTTAATAGCGACTCAACCCCACTAAGCAAAGGAATGGTTCCAGATACTTATGGAATGGAGTCGGATACGCAACAAGAGAAGCATAATGCTCTGCGTTAAATTTAGTAGACTTGGGAAAAGGGTCCTTCGACACACTTTTATTAGTATGTCGTGGAAAGATAGCTAGATAAGCAAAGGCATCAACCCAAAATAAATGGTCGTTCCAGCCTTTTAAAGAATCTAGAGGTTTTGAATAACAAGTGGCATCACTACCTGGACGCCTACTAAAAGACATCCAGCCTTTAATTTTGGAGTTCACATAAAAACAACGGAACAACCCTACCGTTAGCTTACAGTTATGAACACGACACAGGATCTCAAAGTGAGACACTTTAGCGGCCGCAATAACGGATAGCTAGGATATATGGATGCGGTAATATTTAAGAATATCAACAAGGAAAGTGCAAAGAGGCAGTCTATAGTTGGCGAGCTAAAAAAACCTAGTGTATACCCCTATTTTGCCGATAGGCATTTCGTGTATTGTTTGATTGGGGCTAGGCAATTGTGGATGTACTTCATTAGTTATATGGAAGTTTTTACAAAAAATATCAAGATTCTTCTAACTAAGAACAGACTTTATATCCGTAATACTGCTCATGATAAAAGAAAGCAAGGATTAGGGCCTAACCTGGAAGCCTAGGGTTCTTCAAAGAAAGACAAAAGGGGTACAGTTAAAAAGCATGAAGAATTTTTAACAATGACGACTATAGTTGGGAAAGATGAAAAAGGAAAACAGTGAAAATCAATTGAGTATTTATACTCTCGGTATAGTAAATGCGTGATTTCTTCAGATCATTACACGTGGAAACGAACTTGGAGTTAACGGGTATGATCAAAAGTAAAAAATAATGATAACAAAAGGGCAAATAGACCAAAGGGTCAAATCAGTCAGAATATGAAAGGACACGAAGAGACCACGTCAACTACACCTTACCTACCAGAATATAGAAGAGTCGCGGAAGCACAAGAAGTCACGGAAGGTGAAGAATATCGGAACCTGAGTTTAGTAATACCTACCGCACGCAACAAAGTCACACATAACAAGCATACTAGAATGGGGGGACTTGATGACATATAATAGGTTTACCAGGCCTCTGGGCCTAAACTGTATTTTTGTAATGGGCTCTAAGCCCAACTAAAGGAAACTAAAATATGATGGGCCAAGATTAATCCTAGTCCTGATACGGCCCGGAAGAGTTAAGCCGGACGTGGCAGACCTTCCGCGGACCGAGAAACATCCGTGAAAGGGAACCCACATCCGCAAGAACATGATTACTACGGACCCTTGCCAGACAGGGGGCCCACTTCGGCCCACTAACAGATAGGAGAGAAATATTAGGAAAACCTAGTATTGGGCTCACCTATAAAAAAGGGTGTTCTGACACCCCACGAGGTATGATTTTCTGACCACATTTCACACACATATACTCTTACATTCTCTAACAAAAATATGAATACTTACTTTCACAGCGGAGTCTAATCGTGGGGTCCGTCCTCACGGTAAAACTAACGGGTTACCTTTAATTGTGCAGGAGATCACTACATCACTTGGCTTAGTACAAGATCTCATTCACTGGCTCAGCCCAATAACCATCTCAGATCCACTATATTCAACCCGTAACATATTTTGTACTAACACCAATATAGTAAGTGAAAACAAAAAATTAGATAACAAAATTTAGAATAGTACAAAAATCAAACACTGGATCTTTTCAAAAATAAAGAATGCCCTTAACCACTAGACTAAGATGTAGCTGCTTAATGTTTTACTATTATACTATTTATTCTTTTCCAGGGGCAAAATAAAATTTGTTATTCAAAGAAAATCGACATTGATAGAAGTCTTAACATCTACTAGAAACTTTATGGGGGTAACTGCCCATATTACCTCCATTATAGTACCGCCCCTGCACATGATATCGACAAGACTTGAATAAATAACCATTTGATTGGGAGCATTCTCACGCAATAAAAGTACCACTAACATACCATTTGGTTTATTAATGATGGTATAGTTTGTATCATAAATCATGATCTCTTAAGTATAACAAATTAAATTGGTTTATTCTGTTACATGATATAATTTCCATCATTCAGTTTTAATGCCCATGCATGTACGTGACTTAGACATAAGGAATTATTTAAGTAATAATTATGTTATTTTGATTTTTAGTAGATTATATGTTTTTTAAGAACATTTAATGTTTATATGTGTGATCGTGATCTTATCCAAACCAATTCCACAACCTTCAAGGCAGTCCACCAGGCAGAAGTCCATCCCTTCTACCCTCAAATACTTTCACTACACTCTTCCTAAATCACTAATTAATTTAACTGCATCTAGACATCATCACTTACATTTCATCAATTATAACAATCTTTCTCCCAAAAATCATCATTTCATAAATACTGTCAATAGCATTAGTGAACCACATTTATACATCCAAGTTTTCAAAGATCTTAGATGGCAAAAGGCAATGAAGAAAGAAACCCAAGCTCTTGAACAAAACAAGACTTTGACATTCACTTCATTACCCCTTGGCAAAACATTCATTGGATGTAAATGGGTATACATAATCAAACTCAATGCAGATGGCAGCATTGAGAGATTCAAAGCCAGACTTTTAGCAAAAGGATTTCATCATAAGGAAGGAATAGATTTTAAAGAAACCTTTGCCCCAGTGGCAAATATGGTCACAGTCAAATGTCTTCTCTCTATAGTAGTCACGAACAACTGGCACATAGAGCAATTAGACATCAACAATGCCTTTCTCCATGGTGATCTTAATGAAGAAATGTACATGTTAGTTCCACAAGGCTATTCTCAAACCTTATCCCCTAACACTATTTGTAAGCTCATGAAATCCCTATATGGCCTAAAACAAGCAAACAGACAATGGTTTGATATCTTTAAATGTGAGGGGCATGGGTAAAGGCATGGAAAAAGGTTGGGCTAAATCAATTTATTTGAAATGAGCATCTAGATGTTACTGGGTTGCAAGAAAAAATATGATGTGGTTGATGATTTTTAGATTAAAGATACTTGGGGTGGAAAAGGATATGGTTATTCGCAACTGCCTGCAAATGGGAACCCGGGGAGTATAATAGTAATTTAGACGAGGGTATTTGTGATGGATTTTGTGTGTACGAAACAAACAAATAAATAATATCTTTGGTATCTTCATTCGTCTGTCATGTCACACACTAGCACAAATAGAGATCATATATAGTATGTTGTACATATAGTGTCACAATAAAGGTTTACGGGGCCACGAGCTCGAGAAAGTAACTAAATTAGTTAACTAACCGATGAATAATGAACAATGACGTGACTTGTGTTGCAAGCCACCAATAGACATTGAAATGAAATGAAAGATAGAAGAATGATATCTTTTATTTTGTTTTTCATTTGTTTTTTGATCTATTTTAGGAAAAGATATAACCAAAACCCTTCATGGTCATTATTTATTCCTAATTTGGTCATAGAAAATGTAGGTGATTTTAGTGTTATCAAACATTTTGTGTAGTGGTGATTTACCCGAAACCAAATTGATTTTGAGTTAAGTTATAAGACGAGTTTGGAGATACAGAGTGCACTCTTGTATAAACTATTAACTCGATTTCAAGTACGATAATGGTAAAGGTTGTGAATTTATATCAAGGGGTAGGGCCTTGGATGTTTTCTATAATGACAGAAATCTACTCGTCTGGTCACTTTGTGTACCTTCCAATAAGGAAGTCGTTTTGCCTATGTAACGGGCAGAGATGTGGGACTCACCCTCATCCTTTGTACATAAATATTTTTTAGAGTAATAAAATTTACCGAGGAAACCCTTTACCTAAAAAAAGAAATCCACTCATCACCATAGTGTTGCAATGGTTCAAAAGATATGGTTGTTTGCGTTGGTGACACAAACTCGTTGTTGTAGATGGATATATATGCCTTCAAGGGGTTGCAGTTAGTGACGGTTTTAACTGTCACAAATTCGTTGCAGAAAGTATTTGAAGGGTTGTGACCATTTAATAAAAGGTGTGACTTTTCATCAAGATTTACAACTTTTCCCTACAACCACCATGAATTTATAAATATATAAAGACTAGCCTCAAGGCCCGCCTGATGGGCGACTAGTTTTAAAAATTATTAAAAGTATAAAATAAGTAGGAGAATGTTAAAGGAAATAACGTTAAATGATATAATATTACAAACCAACAAGTTATGTCATTTGCAAAGAAACTAAACAACATTCATTGTTTAAACAAAAAGTAGTTAAGAAATAAGAACAAACTTATAGCCGATGAAAGACTTCTTTATAGACAATGCTTGATGTATAATTGCAATTGTTACCGTCTTTGTCGCAACATAACATGTTTAGACCCTTTTTGCTCTTTACCATCGATAAGGCTACATAGAGTTATCCTTTCAAAAGACATCACCTGCTAATAAAATGAATTAAAACATAGTGTAAGAAACAAAAAAAAACATACCAACTTTTTGCATTTGGAAAAAATGAGGACAACAAACCAACATGGTGTTTAGGATTGCTTAATGTGCTATGAAACAATAGATCAGCTGTTTAAGACTCTTTATATATTGCTAATCTGATTGCCTGAGATTGAAATAAAAGGATTTGACTTGCTTATTCCATAAGAAATAAATAGTCCGATAACCAATCCCAAACACGCTCCGATTCTTATAATTTGTTAAATTATGTTTCATTTTACATGAAAATCCTTAAAAAATAGAAATGTCAAACACTAAAGCAAGCGACTATTAATTAGAACTCTAAATAGCTTAATCACATCGAAACCATCACTTTTAGAACGTCAAACACCCATAATACTCCCTCTTTACATAAATAACCAGGCTTTTTTACTACTATTTATTACTTAAATGCAAAATCACCACAGGATTCACTGTAAACTAAAATCATTTTAATTCACTCTGTAATGCTCATGATCTTTAGCAATAATGGTGAAACCTAAATCAAACAGAAGTTGTATCAGAGGTTGAATAACCAATCGGATTGTATCTAACCTTTGATTTAGGAGGTCAATACGAACACCCAAAAGACGATGATTGTGGATGGATTCTGTTTATTGATAATAATCACCAACAATAGCTAACTCTTGTATCTACATATTAAGAACTTATTTCATTCATTTATAGACAAATTTGCTTACCTATCATCTTAATTTCACAAGTTCCAACTATATAAACAAACATCTTGACGTGATCAAAATGTGTTATGTTGATTTGATCAAAAGACATTGAATGTACCGCAATGCAAGAAAACCAACCAATTTAAAGTATTGCAATGCAAGAAAACCTTCTAATTTGCTTTAATTTAAATAAAAAAGTTTCAAGCTTTATAGTAACAAAATAGTATTCTACACATATAAGACTCGATCATGATATAAGACTCGATCACACCATGCAGGAATGCACTTTTTCACAAGAATCATATCCTACAACATGAATAGTCAGACGCACATTAAGCAACTTTATAACTAATACAATACATGTAATGGAACGGCTTAGACCGACTCACAAACACATCTTTACATAATTGACCAAAAGCAATGGCCTGATCATTCAAAGTTACCATTCGATCATGCATAGTTTATTAAAAACTAACTTCCAACTATAGATCTATGCTTGCTTACTTAATTAATTTGATATTGGCAAACAATGCTATAGTGATAAAATATTAATTGGCACGTAATGACATTATTATCAAAAAAGTATATTCATACCATGTTTAAGAAACAAAAAAGTATCAAGTTTAGAGCCCAATGAGATACAAATGACTACAAAAAGAGTAAATGAGTTACTCTATTAAAACGCATATATCAAACTATATGAATGCATTAACATATTCATAAGAACAAACCTGCATATATGTGTTATTAAAAGGCACCTTGAAGCTATACATGTTTAATATTGGTAAAAACCAATTCCTTTGGAATGTCAGACATGTCATGGGCTAACATATGATGAGCTATTTCATGTGTATTGTACAATATGGTTCAGCAGGAGTAACCTATTACTTTAGAGAAAGAATGAACATTAAACACCTACAACTAGAAAATAGTAGTCAGAATTCAAAACTTTTAAGAACAGACTCATGACTCACAATCATAATTTATGGAGAAGAAGCAAACCATGAACTACTTCATGAAAATTTGCAAAGGCTTCCCTAAATCCGTCATCATTGTACGTTTTCTAAGACCTGCACAACAACAACATAAACTTGCTCATATACCCAAACCAAGGTGAATTATGACAGTGTTGCCTTACAATTCCCATATCTTATTGATAAAAATGCTAGGTTAATACAAATTTTCATGCAAAAACAATATTTATTTTTAATGATCTTCATGTTTTGATAATAACAAATATAATGTCATACTACGTAAAAGTTTACGTAAACAAGTTATTTAGTCGAAAGTTTACTTGACGACGACAAATAACTTAAGGTATGAATATGACATTATTAAACATAGTTAATGATCAAAGAAAAATATTATCATTTGCATAAACCATTTCTAATCAAATGATTTAAGTTAACAGATGATTAATTATAAGCTGGTTATATTAATCATGTAAGACAAAATAAAATTAACCATAAGTGGAAACAATATTTCCAAATCTTCCCAAATCTAGAAAATATTTCCTTATTAGTGATAAGAAATATTTTGTTCTAGAAAAATCTATTAAACTAGTTTTAATAAGTACAAAACAATATTTTGTATAGATTTGGGGTTAATCATAAAATGACAAATGTTGTCACAGCTCCTCGGACGGATCCACCGTAACAAGGAGCAGTTTGGGATAGCATTTGAATATCAAAGGTTTGCCTATAAATAGCAACCTTAAGTCTTCCCTTTTAAACAACTCCTGACAAATATTTTTCACATACATCTTTTATCTTTTATATTCTTTGATCATTATACTTGTTATATAA
>BQNB010032691.1:0-52960 GCA_026074375.1 Tanacetum coccineum | reverse complement strand
GAGGGCGAGGTCCTCTAATATTGCCCAAGATTCTTTAGGGTTGAGGTCACGAAGCTTACCACCGGCTGATTGGTCAATGATTCATCTTGTGACGGGATTGACATGGTCATAAAAAATTTAGACTTGGAGCCAAAGATCGATGCGATGATGAGGGACTTTTTGGAGTAAGTCCTTGAAACGAGTCCATGCTTCGGATAGAGATTCTCCATGATGTTGATGGAACATCAGGATATCATTGCGGAGTTTTGCGGTCCTTCCCGGTGGAAAGAATTGAGCAAGGGATCGGGTAGTAAGATCCTCCCATGTGGAGATGGATCCTGCTGGAAGGCGTTCAAGCCAATTGCTAGCTTGATCGCGTAGGGAAAATTGAAATAAACGCAGGCGCGTTCTTTCCCTGTTTTCACTGTCAAGGTCAAGTGAGTCCACAAGTTTAAGGAAATCCTTGAGGTGTTGATTTGGATCCTCGGACCGTAGTCCGTGGAATGAGCATCCGTTTTGCACCAACCGGATGGTGTCGGATCGAAGCGGTACCACGTTGTTCCCTTCGGGGAGCTCAATGGTATTCCTATAGCCCTCGTGGCTTGGTCTGGAGTAATCTCCTAGAGTACGGATAGGATTCTCGTCTCCCATGGTGGTTGACGAGAATGGGTTACGAAATAATTAACACGAAGAAAAGATAGGCTACAAGAAATCTAATATGCAGGAATTAAATCTTACTTAAAAGGATTCAAGCAAGTAGAACTAAGCTAAACTATGATAAAAAAAACTAACTATTCCTTGGCAACGACGCCAAAAACTTGATGTGCGGTCGTTGTAGGACTTCTACACGATAAGTTTTACAACTTCCTAGGCAGTGCACCTAATCGTTGTAGTGTAGTATGGGCAAGACTCGAGGTTGTTTATCGTTCACTCGAGGAATACGTTAGGAAGGCTTGATCACGGTCTAACAGAATTCAAGGGGTTGAGGGAAGATTATTTTTGTATTTTTGTATTTTATGAAAGCAGGTAAAATCATATAATTGAGAGAGTGGTTTGGTTTTAGCTATTAAACTAAATAATAATCAAAACTAATGGTGATAACAATAAGATAAAAGATTGTGTCTATTTAATCATGTATTACTCCCTAGATTGCTTTTCCTAGTGTTGTTGCCTTGTCACACTTGTGATGATCTATGTAATTATTTCCTAAAGCATGAACGAATTACACGAACCCGCCGTCTACTTAGTATGCCGCTAGAGCAACGCACATGCAAGGTAGTATGAAGACTGTTACCCAATGGTATCCTTTCTACACAATCACGTTTCCCTAGACATATCAACAGCGATGCACACAAAAGCTGGTTTTCTAAGACCTAACGTGCACATCCATCACAAGAAGTAATACCACTAAGATCTACATTCTAGGTTTCATATAATCATAAATAAACACAATAATAGGCTTAGCCAAGCATGTTAAGAATAAAGCAAGAGTAATAAATCACACAACACATAGACATATTGAATGATTAAGTAAACCTTACTTGATTAAAACATAAATTGGAAGAGGTACGATAGGGTTTTTAAGCCCTAAAATCGTCTCCTACAGCTGCTAAACGAACTAGGATTCGTACCCTCTTTTTATTCTAAAGTTACACACTCAAAACCCTAAATTCGGGTTTGTATATATAAGAAAATCGTCGCGACGGCGTCGCATTTTAATCATGACGCCGTCGTAAAATGAATCTTCTAGATCTGCGTTTAAGTCAGTGCGGGTTGACGTCGTCTTGAAATATGTGACGTCATCACATGATGAGTTGTGATGGCGTCGTGTATGGATTGTGACGCCGTCTCCAAGCTCTGTGAGCACAAATCTTCAAGAGTCTTGGTGTTGGTTTGTAATCTCGTCCGTTTCTTCTCCAAATGAGCCCAAGTCACGTGTAATTCATCCAAATGTCTTCCAAATGAGAAATACCTGAAAAGGAACGATTAATTACCTATTTTGGGCATAACACACGATTTTGGGGGTTAAACGACCCCAAAAAAGTATATAAAATGACACCTCATCAAGTACAAGAAGATGAAAGCCAAACTTGCACTCCTTGAAGCGAGTTCATCTACATCTCAGAATCCTAAAACTTGTCAATCAAAGAACAAAGGCCTTATTGCTGAAAGCTTTGATTGGGATGAGGAAGAATTCTCAGACAATGAAGAGTTGACACAAGTCAAGGTACTGATGGCTCTAGCTGATGATGAGCTCACTGTAGGAAAGAAACATACCCGCAATGGTGAATGGATCGACATCAGCATAAGAAAGGTAAATATTCTTCTCTCTATGGATGAGGATGCCGATTGGCAAAACTATCTTAAGTACATTAATGTTGATCTTAAGTATGTTGAAGAGCAAAGATTAAACTTATTATCAAAATATAACAAAATTGTTTTTGAATTAAATAAGTGTAGATATGATTTACTAGTTTTAAAAGAAGCTAAGCTTGAAGCTGTCACTTTTCAAATTCAAAAGACTAAACTCACTAAGTTAAATCATGCTCTTCAAGAACAACTTAAAGAAGAAAGAAAGATCAATAAAAAATGGCTAACTAGCTCAATAAAGGTTAGTCAATGTATCAGTGAGCAAATCCCTAACCAAAAGAAGAAAATTCTTGGTGGAGAATCGCTTACTGAGCCTTCATCCAAAAAGGATGTCAATTAAAACCTTTTCATTCCTGCCTCCATGGGTTATGACCATGAAATGGTTCTAAAATCCAAGGATTAGGTTGAAAGACATAACCTTGACAGCAAACTTCCAAACTTAATACTGGAAAAATTCTAGTCCCAGAAAGTCAAGCTATAAATGAGTGTCTAAAACCCACTAAGGCATCAAATAACCCCGAATCATCAAAAGATTCCAAATCAAAATCTCTTACCCTATTACCTCCCCTAAAAAATCTTTAGGAAGCTTCTCCAAGCTCTGAGGTAATGTCATTGACCTATCATCCTCACTCTCCAAAAGGTGAGAAGTAAGGCATAGGTATCATGAAACATAAAAAGCGTGAAACACATGAATCTTCAAGCAAGAGTGTTTCAGGACCTGTCACTATCAGTGTTACTAAGCCTATCATTTCTTCAGTCCCTACTGAAGTGAAAGACACTGAACATGAATCTAAAATCAATGAATTGACCAAACTTGTTCAGATGCTAATAGATGAGAAAATTAACTCAAAGACTCATGAACAAAAATTTAAGTCCTCTAACTCAGGAAGTTCATCCAAAGTAAGTCAAGATGTTAAATCTAAAAGTCAAAACACTGAATCATCTAAATCAAGTAGACCTAAACCTCTTCAAAAACCTATGCTAAAGTGTAAATTATGTCACTATACCAATCATTCAACTGATGATTGTTATAGAATTATATACTGCCTGAGGTGCAAAAAGGAGAATCATAGGACCTTAGATCATGATATGTATACTGCTTTACTAAAAAAAAGTGAAAACTATAAGGCATGGCCTTATTAGTATGCATCTCCTTTTAAATAGATCCTAAAAGCAACAGCAAAGCCCTTCTCACCATGCACACACTGTGGTTTCTATGATCACAGACCTGATGATTGTAGAAACTACCCTGAATGTGAAATTTGTGGAAGTTATGATCACTTTACCTCAGGACATAATCGTGTCATTCTTGTCAGATGAGGAGCACCATCTGAGTCCTCTCAGTATAGTGAATCCTTAATTGGTGTGAAGTGTAATACATGTGGAAGCATTGTACACTCCACCACTAACCATTATGATTTTTATCACATTAAAAGAGGTGAGAAAATTCAGGCCTCAAAAGCCATAGAGCCTACGAAAAAAGTAGGTTCACAAGAGAAACTAATCCAAGTTTATTATTTGTGTAGAGACACATCAGGGAGCCTATTTGGTACATGGATAGTGGATGCTCAAGGAGTATGACTGGTGTTAAGAGTTATCTGCACAAATATGTAGAGCAACTAGGTCCTAAGGTAGTGTTTGGTGATAATTCATCATGTATTACTGAGGGATATGGTTCAATAAACTATGGTGGTATAGTTTTCTTTAAAGTAGCTTTTGGAAATGGTCTTAAATACAATCTAATTAGCATCAGTCAACTCTGTGATGCTAAATATATTGTTTAGTTTAATGATAAGGAACAATCTTTAATGCTAACAAAGAAATCGTGTTGATAGCCCATAGAAGAAATGATGTTTATGTCCTTGACATGTCATCACTAACTCCAAATGGAGCCGGCTTCTTTGTCAAATCCTCAGAAAGTGTAAACTGGCTATGGCATAAAAGGCTATCACATCTCAATTTTAAAAACATTAATAAACTTTCTAAACAAAACAAGGTTCTTGGCCTTCCTTCACTTGTTTATTCAAAGGATAAACCATGCTCAGCATGTGAAAAAGGAAAGCATAAGAGAGCCTCATTCAAAACTAAACAAAATTTCTCTATCAGGAAATGCCTACATCTTCTTTACATGGAACTTTTTGGACCTGTCAGTCCAATGTATGTGAATCATGAGAAATACACCCTAGTCATTGTTGATGAGTACTCAAGGTACACATGGGTTTACTTTCTTAGAAAGAAGAGTCAGTCATCTAAAATGATTATGTCTTTATGGAAACCGTAGAGGGGGTGAATCGTTTCCTTTTAAAAACTTTAAATCTTTTGTATCAAATCACCAATCAAGTTAGACGCAATAAGAGAAGTGTCGATAATAGTTTTACAACAACTAGCGCATATCTTAACAATACAAGCTCAACCACAATATTAACTACAAAGTACTACACAATCACAAGTATCAAAATATACGCAACTATGCACATAATCATGAACACAATGCAAATATAAAAGTAAAGCAATAAAGTAAATAAAAGCGTAACGAGATGAGTAAAAGGAAATGTAAACCGGACACGATGATTTATAGTGGTTCGGTCACGAACCTCCTCTTCGCCCTACTCCACTCCTCGAGTACCCAACTCGAGAGTTACGTCACTAGTCAACAAGCTCCCTTCTCGGCGGAGAAAACCATACAAGTTGCTTACATTATTTTCCAACACTAAGCTAGATGTCGAGTTCTTTTTTGGGTACAACCAAACCAGTTATGTTTTATGGCCTAACATAACAAACCTTGTGTTTTAAGGTCTAAACACATAAACCACGTCGCTTACATTATTTTCTAACACTAAGCTAAATGTCAAGTCCTAATCTTAGCTAGAACCAATCTACCACTTCACCAATGTATTTTGAGGCCTAAAATACTAACCAACCTACAATCAACCCTTCCAAATTTATACACCATTCGGATCTACACACTACTAAAGATTAGAAGACAAAAGTCGATCTATATGTAACAAATGTTACAAATAGACTAACTAGACTACATAACTTCATATCTTGATGATGATGAAAGTTCTTCTCTTGCACTTGAGGGAAGAAAGAAAGGATAGAAGATTGGATCACATTTAAACAATATTAAACAAGTTAAATGATCAAATATTTAGAGATATTTAGTGAGATCTAGAGAGAGAAAGAACTGAAAGAAATTCATGCAAAAGGGTTATCAAAATAGTTGGAAGTGACCCACTATTTATAGGAGCTGAAAATTGTCTGTATAAAAGTGGCGGCCCCTAGATATATTAGGGCGTTGTCGGGGGACCTCCATGTATTTGTAGGGGCCGCCCCGACAGACGTTCCTATTTTTGTCTTTTTGTGGTGAAGGTTAAATCTGGTGAAAATCTGACTTGTTTTAGGGGGAAAAGATCAGATTTGAAATTTTAAATAATTACAACATAAAACATTTCTTTATAATTTAAAAAATTAAAAATAATTTGTCTAAATAATTTTTGAGAAAATGTTTTGTTATATTTACAAAAATATAAAGTTTAAGAGAAAAACTTATTTCTTTGATCATCCTACAAGTTTAATGTTGTTTGTACATACCTTACGTGATTTACGTCAGATGTAGACAAATGCCCGTGTTGATGCAGAATTGAGATGTTGAGAGATGTAAATGCATATATGCATTGATGATTTGTGATTACGAGTAACTTGTGCACTTTTCATTACGTATTACAAGTTACATGTTTGTCATCACCAAAACATAAAAGGATCGTATAGATTAAATATCATAATATTTGCACTAACATCTTTTATCAGGATGGTGGAAAACCAAAGAGATGTAAATGTCAAACAAATCAGAACTGATAATGGGATTGAGTTTCAAAACTCTGAGCTTGAGAGTTTTTGTGATGAGAAAGGAATTTCTCAGAACTTCTCTTTTCCTTATACACCTAAACGATATGGTATATCTAAAAGGAAGAATAGAACTCTCATTGAGGTTGCAAGAACAATATTGAATGGCTTAGTACTCTTAAAATATTTCTGGACTGAAGCAGTCAGGATTGCCTGCTACAATTAGAATAGATCAATAATAGTAAAAAGACATGATAGGACTCCCTATGAGATTTTCAAAGAAAGGATTCATGATATCAACTATTTTCATGTGTTTGGATATCCTGTGTTTATTCATAGTCATAAGGATCATCTAGACAAATTTGATACAAAATCTGATGATAGATATTTCCTAGGATACTCATTCAACTCTAAAGCCTTTAGAGTCTTCAATGGAAGAAGACAACAAATAGAAGAGACTTGTCATGTTACCTTTGATGAGAGTATTGAAGCCATCAGGTTCACAAATACTCCAGTAGATGAAATTAGTATAAATGATTCATCTAGATATCCTCCTGATGAATTTCTTCATGAGGATGACCTGTCTAGACAATATCAATCAAATTCTGATATTTCATACTACACCATCCCTCATGATCGTTCGCTTACTGAACTCACTCAAGAAAAGCATTTCCTTGAAGTAATTGCTCCAATTGAGCAAAACACACCTCACACTAAAAATGTTTAAAGTCTTCTAGAATTAACAAACACTGAAGGGACTCAAGAACTAAATGTTCAGGATGAACATATCATAAATCAACCCACTAAAGGATCCTCAAGGAACACTATTGTACCTTTAGTCCCTGAAGTGATTCAGTCTCAAGATACCAATTATTCATCAAAAATTTCATATCATGTTGCTCAGATAGATGGTTAAAAGATCAACACATTGAACTTGTAAATATTATTGGTGATCCTGGTGAAGACATGCTCACAAGAAGCATGGTTGCCAAGCTTATAGCTGCCTCAGCAAGCAAATGTCTATTTGTTGACTTTCTCTCTGAGATAGAACCTAAAAAGGTGTTTGAAGCACTGAAGCATCCAGGATGGGTAGATGCTATAAAAGAAGAGCTAAACCAATTTTAAGCAAAATAAAGTCCTGGACTCTTGTTCCACTCCCATATGGAAAAATAGCCATTGGCTCCAAATGGGTGTTCAGGAACAAGAAATATGATGAACTTGGAATTGTTACCAAGAACAAAGCAAGGCTGGTTGCTCAAGGTTATATAGTTGGGAAGAAGGAATTGACTATGATGAAACCTTTGCACCAGTGGCAAGAATGGAAGCCATCAGGATCTTTCTTGCCTATGCTACATACATGAACTTCATAGTTTTTCAAATGAATATCAAAAGTGCCTTTCTGAATGGAAAACCAAAAGAAGAAGTTTATGTAAAACAGCCTCCTTGCTTTGAAAGTAGTGAGTTCTCTGAATATGTCTGCAAGCTTGACAAAGCCCTTTATGGACTAAAACAAGCACCAAGGGAATGGTATGAAACTCTATCTACTTTCCTTATCCAAAATAAGTTTATCGGGGGAAGAATAGATAACACATTGTTTATCTATAAATCAAAAGGAGATGTTCTCCTCATTTAAATATATATAGATGACATTATATTTGGCTTAACAAGTTATAAACTTTGCAAACAGTTTGAGAATCTGATGACAAAGAAATTTAAAATGACTATGATGGGACAACTCACTTACTTCCTTGGACTGCAAATCAAGCAGGATGACAAAGGGATGTCAAGAATAGTACACTAGGAACTTACTAAAGAAATATGAAATTTTTGATAGTTCCTCAGTAAAAACACCAATGGTTCCTCCAAATAACTTAGGTCTTGACCTAGCTGGTAAACCAGTCAATTAGACCTTATACAGAGGAATAATTGGGTCACTAATGTACTTAACTGCAACTAGGCCTGATATTCAATTCTCAACATGCTTATGTGCAAGATATCAGGCCAATCCAAAAGAATCACATCTCATAGCTGTGAAATAAATCTTCAGGTACCTAAAAATTACCCCATCCTTTGGTTTGTGGTATCTAAAACGCTCAGGATTTGATCTTAAGGGATACTCAAATTCTGACTATACTGGTTGTAACATGGACAAAAAAAGCACTTCAGGTTCCTGTCAAATCCTTGGAGGAAAATTAGTTTGTTGGAGTGCCAAGAAACAGCAGTCAGTGGCTATGTCCTCAGCTGAGGCTGAATATGTTGTTGCTGCTGGGTGTTGTGAAAATATCTTATGGATGAAGATTCAACTCAGTGACTATGACATTCATTATAAAATGGTACCAATCTTTTATGACAACACTAGTGCCATTGCAATATCCGACAATCCAGTCCTTCACTCAAGAACCAAGCATATTGATATAAGATATCATTTCATCAGGGACTACAACCTAAAAGGAGACATTGAATTACACTTCATCCCCACTGAGTATCAGCTAGCTGATATATTCACTAAGCCCATGAATGAACCTACTTTCACTAGACTGAAAGCTGAGTTAGGCATGTTGAACATTGATTGATCAGTCTCCCTAATCAAATATGTTCAATATGGTGTACATTCTAATCTATCCTTAAAACCTTACTCCCTGAAACATATATAACTTCCATGACACTGAGAGACACATAAATGATGTAACTAAATGCTCTAAGTCTTAGTTACTTAAATGTCCTAGGTTAGTGACTGAACACTTTAAATAAGGAACAAATTCCTTATCTAACTGTCATCCAATAGTCATGGGCCCCCACTTCTCCCATATATCACTCAAATACCCAACCATGCATTTAATGCGCACTCCCACAAACAAAATACCTTCCCAATATGTCTTTTCAAAGACTACCTAACCATTATCCATACGTTATGCATGTAAAAAGCGCATGGCACAAAACGGCTATGCAGTAGCCGAAATGATAGGGATAGTGCAAGTGGTGGGGTGACATTAAATGTGGATACCAAACTGTTTTTAGCCTTTTCCAAAATAAAACAGGTTTAAACATTAAAATATTTTTCATACATTCACCTATAAATACCCCAAACCAAATAAGTAACATACACAAAATTTTCAAAAGCAATTAAATTCTACAAAATTTTGCTCTCAAAGCACAAAGTGTGTGTTCTTCAAGATTTTTTGGGTAAAAACATTTTCATCAAATCTTTTTTGATCAAAGTTTTGCATCTAAGATATCCATCTTAGCATTTTTACAGCCTTGATAACATATCATATATTTTACGACAGCGATCAAAGTTGGATTCAACTTGTGACCATCTAGTGTTTGATATTTTGCCATTTGTCTTTTTAAAACCAAAAATTTTTAAAATGGCAGCCAACCAAGAAATTGAGTATGCCCCTCAGTGTGGTGACTTAACTATTAAATCCCTTGTTTTTTACAACAACAATGTTGTGGGTAATTTTAGTTATCCACAAACCGCCCCAGCCTACAAAGAAATTGGTAAATTTTTGATGAACTGTCCTTTGGCTGAGGCTTTTACGAGAACACCCTCGGTAGTATACCAAATCCTTCTCTGGGAGTTCTGGTGTAACGCTATTGCTTATGACCCAAACCCTCCTGCAAATGACTCTGAGGTTTGTCCTCTTATGAAATATAAAATTAAGTCTCAGTGATAAATGGCAGAAAGCCATTGACCTTTGGCTTCAAAACCTTCACTGAATCTACTGGTCTTAATTACTATAATGGCACCTATGTCTCTCATCCCTCCCCTGAGACTGTCAAGGCATTGGCTAAAATTATTATGAATCCAATTCTATTAGATATGACACCCGTCCTGAAAACTGCTTTTCCTGTGGCTTGGAGGATCTTATTTACTTTTGGAATTCAAGTCCTCGGCGGGAATTACTCATCCACTGAACAGACCAATTCTATTCAGCAACTGCTAGCCTACTATCTCCTCACAGGGATAAAGGTCGACATATTAAAGATCATTTACAGTGATCTTGTAACCAGTATCACGAAAAAATCTAGGAAGAAATACGTTTCCTACCCTAGATTTATTGGATGCACCTTAGAAGTGTTGTTGGGTACCTCCTACACTCAGAATGAAAATTTTAGGATCCCTCCTACCATCCTAAGTAACTCTAATTTTTATAAGAACCCATCCAAAGTCACTCCTATTAAATTGACGGCCTCTATGATTGTTGTAAACAATTATGGAACCTCAGTGTCTCCACTTCCTTTTATAGTAAAGAAAAAGAAGAAGAAGCCTCAGACTGTAACTCCTACCTTACCCAAGTCATAGGGCCCTGAGGCTTCAAGATCATTGCCTCAAATAAAAAGCCTAAGTCTAAAAAGACTATCCCTGAGGCCTAAGTAACACCACCTACTGTGCTAATGGAGGATCTTGAGAAAACCCAATCAGACTCCTCGAGACAAACTTCTCATCCCCAATATACAGAGAGACAAACACAACAGGGATCCCATTCTCCACATGATATGGCAACTCATAAATCACAAACTTTGCCTAAGGGTACAACTACTGATCCCAAAGACTCAGGGGGAAATGATCAGCTCGCTGATAAGGGATTGCCTTCCATGGTTCCTAATAAGGAACTGGTAAAACCAAGCCTTTATCTGAAAGGCCACATGGGGACAAAGACTCAGAGTGATTTAAACCACTCGCTGATATGAAACCATTAACCACTTTTGTTGCTGATCTCTTAGTGATTGATACTAAGTACCAGGTGGACCAAACCCAGTCTACTAGATTGTGGTATCATTCCCTGATAAAAAACAAAGGCAAGCCTTCGTATGAAGAGGAGCTGCATAACCAAACATTGATCCTATCTACAGGTGTTGATGTTCAAGCACTTCTTTTCTTTAATGAAGAACTTATGGAAGAAAGTAAAGATCATGTATTCGAGGCTGGAGACGAAATGGATGAAGACATCCATCATACTGATGAAGAAGAAACTCAGTCTCCCTCACCAATAAAAGAACAGCCTGAATCATCTCATGCACAAGAGATTGGTGAATTAGACTCTGACTCCTCTCGTCCTGAAGTTCTCAAGAAATATGACAATGTCTTGCCACTCACTGAAAGAAAACTAGTAAAATATCTTCAAAATGTCTCCCAGATACTTTATACTAGACTTACAAAAGATCACTGGGAAAAGCATAAGGAAGCAGCTGCTTCATATGCTGATCTTAAGAGTAAAATTGAAGGATTTCATGATCCTGCTTACAAAGTTCATAAAGGCACTGAGGCTGCCTTCAGCACATATGAGAAGCTCCCTGTCAAATTCCAAGCATCAATATGGTAAAGATGTTAAGAAAATCTTAGGCTATCTCAAAGTAATTCAGGATGCTGTCAAGGAAGATCATGCTCTCAACAAGAAAGTTATTGAAACCACTAAAGCCTATACAAAGAACTCAACCAATCTCACTAAGCTAATCACACTCATCAAAAGCTTTGACTACTAAGGATTAAAGTCTTTTAGTTGAATCTCTTCTGGCAACTACTCCTCAGGCAGACGAGCACCCACTGAAAAGGGCTCCCAAGTCAACAACCTTCCAGCTTAGAATCTTTGGCACTAAGCCTTGACAATATTGAAACAATCAGTCTTACTCAGATCTGAAATCTCTTCACTTAGGCAGACACGACAGATATCAAGTCGATGACTGAATTATTTCAGTATTTAAAAGAAAGTCATCTTCAGCACCCTCAAGTAGTGTGCCAACAACCAACACTTTGCCTACTAAAGACCCATCTCAATAGTACAGAATATCCCATCATAGAACACCAAAATTATCCCCTGATCTAGAATGATAACTTCTCCATACCAGTCAACTCACTAAGCAGGATCAAGAATTCTTCAATTTCACTCTGTCAAGCAGCCTAAAAAGACCCAATAAGAGCAGTTCCAATATCATAGTCAGAACCCTGGATGAGAACACACCCTACTCATAAATATGACTTCTCTTGCAACTGTCAAGCTCACTGATACAACCATTGAATTTCCAACTTCTCAAGATGGTGTTGAAATTGAACTGATTGGATCTTCAACTCCTCCACAAACTGCTCCAGTAATTGACATAACACCATGTAGGAACCAATAATCACTTCACTTCCATAATCAAACCAAGAAAATAAGATAAGAAGATAGATAAGAAAAGTAGGAAGAAGATGAAGAAATAAAAAGAGAAAGAAGAAAAGAGGTAATTTTGATTAAAAAAATGTGTGAGTGAAAACAAATGAGACAACCAGCCCTTCTCCATTGTGGAGAAGGGGTATTTATACTACCTAGCTAATACTTGGACGCCTAGTATAGTAACATAGGTATGGCTTGGGTTTTGGTTGGGGCTTAACCTGATATATAGACAATATTAGATTGACTAATGAGCCCTGAACTCGTAACTTAGCCTATTACAACATATATTTAATAAAGACCGAGATTCCATGATTAGTAGTCGAGCTTCCTTGTTCGACTCAATATTTTAAGGCTAAACTATATCTCCCCCGAAGCGAGATTTCCTGCAGATTCTGAGCTTTCATGTTCAAAGACATATTTGAGGCTAACAATCTCCCCTAATCTGTGGTCTTTGAATTCCTGAGGTGAGATCTTGAATCTTGCTTCCTTGAACGGAGATTCTTGTTGTTGAGTTCTTGCATCTTTGGTACTTTATCATGTGTAGCTGTGTTCCTTCTCGCTTTGTATCTTTGATCTTACCTTTTCATTGTATTTTGACTTTTCTTTGATTCCTGAAGATCTTTAAAACTTTTCCTTGTTTTGTCTTGATCGTCTTTCCCTTCCTTATGATCTTGTTGTCTTATAACCAACATGCTCATACTTTTGCATCACCTTGAAAGCTTTGCTAACAATAATCTCCCTTGATGGACTAGATATCTTAAAGGAAGATCTTATATATCAAAGTTTGTGAAAGTCTTTGTCTTTATATGAACTTGAGCTTTCTTGAGTCTTGAATCTTGATGTCAATAGTATGTCTTTGTAGATTGAGCATGAGCATGTGGTAATGAATCAGACTCTGCTGGATTGAGGCTGAAACATCCTCGTTTATACCTGCATTTGAATGTTAGTGATAAATAGCAGATATGGACGAATATGGTTTTGTCATTCATCTGAGTATGGTTGTGTTAACCTCCGGTTCCATGAGGACCATTTAACAGTATAAATAATGTACCTGTGATCAGGTAGGTTCAATTTAAAAGAACCTCATTGACAAGGTTTCTAGCTCAAAGTGTTAGATCCTCTAACGCATATGCATTAGATTCACTGTACTTGCTTGTTCTCAATACCGAAACGTCTCAAAGCAGACAACATGATATGAGTGAATCAGATAGTTACTATCTTTCTGATTAAGTCGTCAATTCATTTACTGGACCAAAATCGATATCCAGTTAACACAAGCTTGATTCATATAGAATGTCACACCCCATAAATTTCAAGTCAATATTTTAAACTTTTCCGATAATTATTTTTGACTTTTATACGTTACGTTTGAATCTGGCAGTTTACCGGGAAGTTAACCCGCGTAAATTTGAAAAACGTCATCGGACGCATTCCGACTTTGGATTTTGATTAGTTTAGACTTTATATGAGTTATTTTATCATTTCTAAGTGTTTCGTAGTTTACGATCACTTCTGATACTTATTTTTACGTTTTAACGTCTAATTTGCATTTTTTGCGTTTTTGACCAAACTGAACCCCAGAAACCCGAAATCTTTTCGTGTAAACTTTAGTTACAATACATCTGATGTTATTAAGTTAAAATTTTCGTTTATCCCTCCCCCTATGCTCAAATCACACGCACAAACACACATCTAATTAATTCAAGTGGAATCTTTTACCTTTAATTAGAAAATTATGCATCACATGCATAGACAGTGATGTTTTGGAGGATGCAAGGTGGTGTAAGACTCTTGTCTTTATGCATGTGATTCGTCTTGATTACAATATAAAATAATATGAAATTCCCAAACTACCCTTGAGGACAAAGGTAGTTAGAAAAATCACACGATAATATATAATAATACGTATATTAACCGGGAAGTATGATTCCCGGATCGTTAAGTCCCAACGATTATGAAATTGATATCCTCGTTTTCACTTGGACAATTATTTGAATGGGTTTCAGAGATTTTTGATTGACTAACTAAATTCTACAATTAAAACTAATAAATGAAAACAATTAAACAACTAGACAATTAAAATTAATACGAAAATTTAAACAAACACGACATTAAAAACCTAAATTACCAAAAATTAAACCTAAAAATTATTTTTCTACTTTTTCTAACTTTAAATGACTAATTAAAAGTGAAATGCTAAGAATATTCTAAAACGAAAGTGATTTAAGCTAAAAACGAGAGAAAACAAGAACGGGGATGAAATCCCGTTCTTAAAAAAAGTGAAATTGCAAAATAATGACCCTACAAAAGTAATTCTATTTTTCCTAGATAAAAAATGATAAAAGAAAATTTTGGAAAAAAGAAAATTATTTTTTTGATTATTTTTGTATTTTTTATAAATTTTTAAAGTTTTAAACTAAATTAAATTTTTAAAAATAACAAACGATAATGAAAAATTACGAAAAATTCCCGAAAAGTCCTAAAAGTGATGAGAATCCTAGGAAAAATAAGCTTGTGGTTACAGCTTAATGAATAAGCTACGAAATAAGCTTAAACAGCTTATAAAGCTTAAATGGGAAAACGAGTACTAATATTAAACTTTGTAAAGCTATAATGAAAAAGACCCCAGGGTACGATGGTAGTGGTGTGTTGTGTGAGGCACTTATAAGGGTTGAGGGTGTTGAGGTCGGGGGTTCGAGTCTTGCTCACCCCCGATTTCCATCTTCCCCTTTTTTATTTTTGAAAACTTATAAAAGCAAAGTTGTAAATAAGCTAGAAACTAACAACTTTTGTAAAAGAAACTTTTCTGAAAGCTTAAAAATAAGCTAAAAAAAAGCTTTTTAAAACAGAAATTTCTTAACTACTTCTTTTTGGTTTTTTATAAAGTTTTAAAACTTAACAAGTAGAAATAAGCTAAGGCAAGGACAAAATAAGCTACTACTAACCTAAGACAAACCTAATAAGCAGGTTTAGAAAGAAATAAGCAAAAGAAAACAAAATAAGAACTGAAAATGCAAATAAGCTTTTTTATGAAAACTACAAACCAAACAGTCCCTAGGCAGACTTTGTTTTTGAAAACTTATAAAAGCAAAGTTGTAGAAAAGCTATAAACTAACAATTTTTATAAAAGAAGCTTTTTATGAAATCTACTGAATAAGCTAAAAATGCTTAAAAAGGACAGAAAAAACACTTAACTATATTTTTTTTGGCTTTTATCAAATTTTAAGAACTCAAAAGCTAACTATAAGCTATACTAATGAACTATAAGCTATTAATATACTAAGACTAACCTAATGAGCTAAACTTAATAGAAATAAGCACAGAGATATAAGCCATAAGCTGAAAATCTAAATAAGCTCTTATAGGAAATTTTTAAACCAAACAGCAGGATGCAAACTTTGAGCTTAAATTTAAGTATGCAAATAAGCACTTCAGGATTTAAGACTTGACTTTTTAGAGAGCTAGACTTAAAGGCTTAATGAAAACACTATTTGAAAGAGCTTTTGCAAACAAGAGCTTATAGAAAAAGCTTTGTGAAAACAGTCAAAATACTCAGCAGTTACTGAGTTTGTTTTGAGTTTTGAAAAGACAAAAAGAACAATTGCAGCTTAAAAACAGATAATCAAAAGAGCTTATTTTGAAAGAGTAAGCTAATACTAATGATTAATGACCCTAGACCTACTTGTGCTATGAAAATCAAATCCTAAAAACTACAATTACCATCTGAGATTTAAGCTAGAAAATGGACTCTTTGTTGTTTTCATTATCTGATGCAGTTGACACTAGACTCAAAACCATAAGTGCAGACCTAATGACTATCCTAACACTCTTCAACCACAAAACTAAGGCCTACAAATACACTTATATAAGCTAGAATTCAATTAAGATTAAAATCCTACTATAACTGATTTAAATGCTACAGGTTCAAGATCAAAGCTAGAAAATCTTATCAAAACTTAATAATCTTACTAGAAACCTAACTTACTAGCATACAAATGTTTATTAAACTCAGATTTAAAACTTAGAGAGCCACAAACAGTTCTAACCCTTGGTTAGAACTGTTGTGCCAAACACCCCTTTATAAATTCTCAAACTCATTTTAAACTTATGAAAATAAAATCTAAAACACAAAACTAAATTACCAGACGATGCACAGCTTTTAACAACTAAAATGAACTTATAACAATAAGTAAATAAGCCAGAAACAATAAGCTAATATCTATGCTCATTTTTTTATATTTTTTTATGATTTATAAGACAAAATATCAAAAACAAAGATCTAAACTACACAAGCTAAAAACAGATGATCAAACATTATCAATAAGCTCAATGAAGCAGTATTAAGCACAAATAAGCTAGAAGATAAGCAGAATAAGCAAATCTAGACTAGGAATTTAAAGACAGAAAGGATAAGGAAAACTTACAAAGGCCTTAGCTAAACAAAGGCAATAAAAGGCTCAAATGAGCTGTCTACAAGCTCTAGCTTATCAATGATAAGCTAGTAAAGGTCCCATAAGCTCTTCCATTGTAAGCTTATCATCCAAAAGCTCAAAATCCATTTAGCAAAGGTATTTAGCTGATTTTATTTGTTTAAGTAGATTAGATGATTTATTTGAGCTCAATTTGAGCTTAGAGACTCAAAGAGCTTGTATGAGCTTATAGGAGCTTGTGTAACATTAGATAAGAACATTTGAGAGTAATAAAAGCTTTTGAGGTAAAACAGTTTATATAAAAACTAAGGATGCTTTCATTAATAATAAAACTGATTACAATAGTTGAAATTGAGAGTACAATAAGCTGAAAAGTAAAATTATTTAAGCTAAAGTTTTAAAAGCTAAAAATACAATTAAGCTAAAAAAAATTTAAAAGCTAAAAAAAACTAGATAGTGTGTGTGTGAATGTGAGGGGTATTTATAGCTCGCAAATGAATCTTCTAGGCCTTGGATCATGCTCCATTCTTCCTTGATCTTGTCCCTTCATTCTTTCTCATCATTGGATGCCTTTTTATCACCGTTGGATTGAATGGGTGAGCACACGGATTGCCAACGTGGCATTCCGTATATCAGACAATTTATGCTTCTTTTGTAAGTATTTTAGTGCAAAATACTTGTCCTTGGTGTGTTTCTTGTCAGACCCGCGAGTCACTCTTTGTGGGTTTCCACCAATGAGAGCATTTCGTGACATATAACTCTGCCACCTTGTCACTTGGTACTCGAATCACATAGCCACGTAGTTAATTTTCATTTACCCTTTGTTTTGAGCCTGAGGTAAATCGAAGAAGAAGATGAATAGTAATAACATTATTTCCCGCGGTTTACTTTTTATAAAAAGGGGTGGGTGTTTGACTTCTCCTTTGACTCGGGCTTATATATTGGGCCATGAGTGTGTTTTGGGCTCGGGTAGAGTTAACAGGATATGGTTTTGGGTTTTATAAGAGTTAACGGGTGTTAACTCTTTATACATTAAAGAGTTAACACCATTAGGGTTTAGGGACTATTTGTGAAATTTGGTTTTCTTTGAGGGATTGATTTGGTATTTTGGGTTTTGTCATTTAGTGAGTTGACTTTGTTTGACTAAAGGTTGACTGGAGTTGACTTTTGACCTTTCTTGCTATCAAATCCTCGGCTCTTGAACACTCTATCTGTCTCGTGTCCGTGTTTGTCCGGCTTTGACCGTTTTCTTGTGATTTTTGCTATATCCGTACCTACACAATTACAAAGACAAAACAAGCAATATACAAGCATTTTAAGCACAATTTTGTCTTTTTAGGGTCAATTTTGATATAAAATGGATATGTGTTTTCACACATATCAGCGGCCAAGAGGGTTGTTCGGTTGTAGCTTAGTGATTAATTAGGTGGTTCGGTTGGAAGCTAACAACCGATCCTAGTGGGTCGGTTGTGGTGGTTTTCGGTGTTGGTTCCGGGTTATTTTCGGTGATGTTTCTTGCTTGAAGAATGAATCTTTTTGCAAGAAAACCAAAAAAGTCTGAAACTTTATGCAAAAGTTTGAAACTTTATGCAAAATTTTGAAACTTTATTCACAAAAACTACTCAAAAATTCATTTTTGAAAGAATTTTGCAAGATACAATGCAAAAGTTCAAGACTTTATCTTCTGAAATCTCTAAAAATCACAACTTTCTTCAAATTTTAAAGCTTTGTCTTCAAGAATTTGCCTTTATAGTCTTCATAGTCTTCAAGTTCTTCAAAGTCTTTAAAAAAGGATAACTTTCGATCTTCACGAATATCACTTCAAATCATCCCATGACGATTGATACCAATTGATATAATATCAATTATCATACAAAATATTACAATATTTAGTTTTTGAGAGAGAGTAGAAAGAGAGTAGAGAGAGACGCTTCTTAGAGAGAGAAAGAAAGGCGTGTGGGTAAGAGAGGAGAGGGAGAGAGGAGAGAAAGAAAGAAATATTAGATTAGAAGTAAGAGAAATCACCACCCCTTAAACCTTTCTTAGTCCTCCTTATATAGCAAAGGAGGAGGGACTAGGAAGCAATTAAGGAATTTTACATATTACATAGTAGTCCTCCCTATTTGCATTAGTTAATCTCTACACATTATAAACTAGATAAATTGGCCATGCAATCAACATTTTCTGTATTTCTAACAGGTAGAACTTCTCCCTAAACTCTAGGTTTGTATTCCAGTTAATTTTGTCACAATTAAACTAAACCCGCATAAAGCATTCACAGTTGATTATAATCTATCTAGGAGACAGTATTGGTGATTATATCGAAACCTAGCTCATTGAGGCTTTACTAACTTATTGCTTAACGACTATTTATATAGTAGTAGTCCACTGTCAGACCTTCACTTAAGGAGACAGAATGTTATGTGTAATCTTAAGTCACCGCTTAGTCTACCTATTCACTTAACCAAAGGCAAATACATGTCAATATTTGTGATCCTATTGCTCTAGATATATAAACGGCTATATGTAGTTCTATCAGGGACTCTAGCTAACGCGATATTTGTATTCTTAGATCCAGTTGAATGATAGGTTAAACACATACTTAAGCACATAAACGAGTATGAAGTGATAAACATAATCAACACGCAACGAATAAGTAAACAATCAATACAAATAAACCAAACAATAAATTATCATAAACATGGCTAATACCTAAAGGTATTAGCCAATAGTCATTGTAACAATACACAAATTCAAAGATGAACGATTAAAGTACATAAACGTAACCCTAACCGAATGCGTATATAGAGTGTAGAGATTACAAGGGTTTTCTTTGGACTGGAGCACTTTCCAAGACCTTTTTTCTTCTTTAAATCACCTAGAAGTCAAAGTTGGTGGTTAAAAGCATACTAAAAACCGAGTTTAGGGTTTTCTTTTTATAAGCTCTTAAAAAAGGTTGATACGTCGTATTAAAAGGGTTCAATACGGCGTATTAGGGTAACTTAGTGTGGGCTCCATGAATATTATATTCTAGAATATTCATAAACCGTCACTGAATACGGCATATGAGTCTTCTGGATATGGCGTATAGCTATTTTCTTCGTCATGGATGTCTTGTGAAATTAGGGCACGGATACACCATATCTTCTTACTGGATACGGCGTATTGAGGTAAAACCAGTTGTTCTTCTTTGTTGACCAAAGTATTATATACATCGTATCGTTGATGTGGATACTGCGTATTCTTCAAAGTCAGGCAATGGTCTTTTAGTTTGTCAAAGTCTTGGATACGGCGTATGCTTCTTGAATGATACGGCGTATAGGTTATCAGAATCAGTATACTTTCTTGAACTCTTCAATTATGCTCCATAGTGCATGCCTTTTAGCTAACTTTCACCAAATGCTCAATAATTACTGCAATTAATAAATATAATCAATTAAGTATTAATTCTTATATAAACGAATGTAAAACGGGCAATAGAGACGGGATAAATGATGCTATAAAATATACGTTATTTGATGTTATCAATAATGAGTTCTAAATTTAAGATGTCAATGATGGGAAAAATATCTTTCTTTCTTGGACTACAAATTTCTCAAAGTTATAGAGGCATCTTTAATAACCAGTCAAAATATGCTCTAGAAATAATAAAGAAATACGGTATGGAATCTAGTGACTTGGTTGACACCCCTATGATAGACAGAACCAAACTGGATGAAGATCTACAGGGGATACCAGTTAATCCTACCCGTTACCGTGGTATGATCTGCTCCCTCGTGTATCTTACATCTAGTAGACCCGATCTTGTATTTGCAGTATGCATGTGTGCCAGGTATCAGGCAAAACCTACCGAAAATCACTTACATGCGGTTAAACGGATCTTTCGATGCCTGAAAGGAATCACTAATATGGGTCTTTAGTATTCGAAAGATACCGGCATTGCACTAACAGCTTATGCAGATGCGGACCACATTGGGTGCCAAGACACTAGAATAAGTACCTCTGGTAGTGCACAGTTCTTGGGTGACAGATTAGTAAGTTGGTCTTCAAAGAAGCAAAAAAGCACTGCTATCTCGAGTACATAGGCGAAATACATTGCCTTATCTGGATTTTGTGCCAAAATCCTATGGATGAGATCACAACTGACAGACTCTGGGTTTGCATTTAACAAAATACCTCTGTACTATGATAACAAGAGTGCTATTTCTTTATGCTGCAACAACGTCCAGCAGTCAAGATCCAAGTACATAGATGTCAAATATCACTTTATCAAAGAGCAAATGGAAAATGGGGTGATTGAGCTCTACTTTGTCAGGACAGAATATCAGTTAGCAGACATCTTCACTAAAGCTTTGGCAAGGGAAAGATTTGAATTCCTGATCAGCCGGCTTGGAATGAAAAGCATGTCTCCAGAAACACTAAAAAGTCTGGCAGAAGAAGAGGAAGAGTAGTGGTTGACACTCTTCATGTATCCTATGTACATTATTAAACAAATAAAAAATACAAAAAGATTTTTCCTTTTTTTAGAAAATTTTACAAAAAGAAAATACAAAAATATAAAACCCAAAAACAAAATACAAAGTTAAAAATTCATAAAAATACAAAAATGTGTTTCATGACACGTCTTCTGAAATCAATAATATTTACGGCTTTAGAAATGTCGTTTAATAATGACACGGAGCTATAATTAAAGTTTAAGCAGAAGTTCTAAACGTTTTCAAAACATGTCAATGGTTTGCAGTTATTTTAGACTGCAACCCGGTCATCATCTTAAAGGTAAGTATATCGTCAAAAAGATAACTTGTCCCCTCAATGGGAAATTCATTTTTTCTCGGGCATGATCTACTTCATGATCATGTAAAGGTTTGTGTATACTTTGCTACACAACCCGTGCTTTCTCAATAAAATAAGTGTACGTGTCAGTGCATTTATTTTTCAAAATAAGAGAAATCTTATTTTATTGATGGTGTTGTCTTTTAAACAAAATTAGTCTTTTCAGTAATCACAAAAAGATTTAAATGTTAATTCGACCACTCAAACAATGACTACAACTCTTTAAATAGAAAACGGGTCATTGTTTGAGGGGAGAAAGTGATAATCAAATAATCTTTTTAAAAACTCAGAGTTCTAAATATCATTTATCTTAATGTGATTCTTGTTTTCAAATCAAAGACATGTACTTCTAGCCAATCCAATATAGCAACAATCATTAGATAAGTCACAATCAAATTAAGCCATCACCGTGACGCGCACATTCGTCGACGATACCTATACTATACTTAAAACACAAAGCTACTATCATAACTGTGTCAAGTCACTTACTATGAAATTTTTCATCCACACCATGGCGAGGATATGCAATTTGCCATTACGCACATGGAATTTTGGCATAAAGATCATCCAATGTTGTAACCAATGCTCTCTTATTACTTCTGATTCAAATTTACTGAAGATTCCTAACGATTTTCTGTGAAATTCAAGAATTTACAGAAAATTAGATAAACTTAATAGAGGTTACTATGAAACTGACGACCAAACAGAAAGTTAGATAAACTTTAATTTACTTTAAAACGTTAAGAGCAATTAAGGTTGCAAGTTGGGCATCCTCTATACAGACGGTGATTGCGGATGGGTGAACGCACCAATCTTACCAATCATAATAATTCATTCTCGCCTTTCATTTTTTTTGCTAATCTAATCAACACATCGCACAAGAGATTAGTCACAAGGAAAATACACCTGCTAACGTTTTTTTAGAGGTATTTCTTACCGACACAAGAGCACAGACACACACCCCATCTTGAAACAATACTTAACAGGCTACATTTCATCTCTTCTGGTCAACAGACTTAGGCGATGAAATAGCTAGCTTAGATTGGAGTGGAAAATACTTCCACTTTATATTTACACAATATTTTAGTAACGGATCAATGAAATCAGTACAATTAATGGTTGATATATATGGCTGCAATCAAGATAAAATACATACGGTGCTGGGAATCACCATCATCTTTACTACTATATTTTTTTCATAAACATTTACGAAACCCTTTTCTAGTAACGTCATTCCTCATTGCTACTGCTAACTTCGAGAGCAGCCAACCACACTTATTAGACAACATGAACTAAATTATCTTTCATAATTAGCAACCTATCCATATTAATTTTGGTTTCTACTCCCCACAAATATTAACATTAAGACCTTATCATCTATATCACCATTATTTATCATCAACACAGCTACATGCAATTTTGACTTTGACGTCATCGCTTTTTAGGTTATGTAAAATCCATATTATACCAAGGCTAGGCCCCATCGATTTCCCAAATAGTTACTTAATTATGTACAACATGGAGTTGAACAAAATATCATCATCAAGCTTACACATATAAACTAACCACATGAAACTTTAAATGTGTTTCTCGGCATAACAAAATGGCATGTTTTTTTTTTATGAGAGGAAGAAAGGAACCAACAAAAAAATCATCACAAGCTTACACATATAAACAACCACATGAAACTTTAAACTTAAAGTAATATAGTATCTCTTGGAACTCCCTTTTTAGGTACCCGTACCATCAATGATGTTGAATGCAACATTTCATTAGTGTATATATTTTGATACCTGTTAGAGAGTGGTAGAAAGAAAAATCCAATAAGGCCAATCAAAGACTTGTAACCCACACCGAAATAGCTTCAGCTTCATCAACCTCCAAAAGTTCAACTCATGAGGTTGTATTACTGCAAACACATGCGGTTATAGGTTTCAAAATAGAACTGACCAAACCTATAAGCAAATTCAATCATATTGCTTAGAAACTTAATTAATAATAATAATAAAGTGTGGTATAATAATTGTTTTTGTTGCAGCTAGTTCGAAACTAATCACTTGACCCATCATATCAACATTCAGAAGAATAAGAAGCATTATACATCATGCGAGAGTCACTATGTTGCATGATCTTTTTAACACTTCATGATTTAATTTTCTTCCCATCCATTAAACCAGTGAATTAAAAATCAAACAAAGTTTAGTCGTTTGCAAAGTTCAATGCATGGGAAAGCAAGGGTAACAAAAGCATTAATCTAAAAGCGAACAAATAGATACGAAACCGAAACATTCAAGAACGCCAATTTTTAAGTAATATTAATATATAAAAGATAAATCTTTATATAATGAATCAAACTAAAAAGGTAACCAGCACAACAATAACATTATTTGAATATTTAGAGATAATTTAACATGTAATCCTTATAAAATCCAAAAAAATTATAACACTTGTACAACTCATTTTCAAAACTTCAAACATTAAATACAAATCTAAATACCAGCTACTTATCTGGTACTATAACATAGGGTATCAAGGATATAGAATAAGAATCGTAGAAATAACTATCTAAACCGCATAGATAATTTTTATTACAGTATTATTTTATGTATTGATTATTGACAACATGACTTCCTTAATATGTTGTTAAAGTATCCATTCTACACCGCATGACTCGTTAACTTAAAAAATACAGCCTAAAATCCCTAAATAGCTCATTATAAGCAAACAGGACATGCTTCAAATAAACAACAATTGCAGAGTGTGTGACAACGTACCTTAGCCTTACTTTCAGTATTCTCAAGCAAATCCAAAGTGAACTTTGCTGACTTGCAGGTCATCGACCTTGACCATTGGAATGGCTATTCTTAGGCGGAGTAGTACCCCCTGCACCTCTAAAGAAACGGGTATAAGGAATTGCTTATCGACCAAAACATCTTCCAAATACCTCTCACCTTCCTGAGAGCATAGGCGGTTTCCCTAAACACACAATATAATACAATTATACATATAAAGAAGGGTAAAGTCCATAAATGCTTAATGTACTTCCGATAAGAACTCATTCTACATACTCTACTTTTTTTATTGTTATTCTTCTTACTAAACTTTGTATTTTTTTTCATAATACATAACTTCAATAGTTTGTTAAGGGTATTTTAGTCATTTTGCACATCTTCATCTTCTACCTCCCAACACCATAATTTTCGGCCAAATTACTTACGTTTTATAATTGAATTTGACTAAAATTTTCCTACAGGCTATTTCTTTTTCGAGTATAATGCTTTTCATACATAAATAAGCAAATCCAAACGCTATTTCCGGAATTACTTACGGTATTTTTTAGCAGCTTAGTACTTTAGTTTTGTATCACGAGAAAACAAACTACCCCCAAGAATACTAATTAAGTCGCAAAGGAGTGAAATATGCCCAACGATATTTACAAAATTGCAGCAAACCCATTTGCCCAATAACTGAATAAAAATAAACGAACCCATCCAGAACAGTTGTTTAATGATAAACTGCATTCCTAACTTTTTTTCACTTTACAACATAGAATTTCCGGCGATGAAAGCATGTCGGATTTCTTCATTTTTTTTTCACTTTACAACATATAATTTGGCCGAAAATTATGGTGTTGGGAGGTAGAAGATGAAGATGTGCAAAATGACTAAAATACCCTTAACAAACTATTAAAGCTATGTATTTATGAAAAAAAAATACCAAAGTTAGTAAGAAGAATAACAATAAAAAAAGTAGAGTATGTAGAATGAGTTCTTATCGAAAGTACATTAAGCATTTATGGACTTTACCCTATAAAGTATAAAAACATCAAATAAAATAAAAACTAAATGCCTTTAAAACACAAATAAAGTGGATGTGATCATATCAGATACATTAAATAAATAAAGTTTCAAGTGATTCAACAAAATTAATGTACTGTTTGTACAATATATGTTTTCTGTTAGTAAAGCAATTACAACATTTATCTATTCTTATAATGATCTACACCATATACATATAAAGCTCATTGCACCATCGTGGCAGGCCATAAGCATCGCACCCCATATAGACACCCATAATACATGCATACACTTGTAGTTGTCTGCATCAGGTTGAAATCTATTGAAGCGGATAATTGGACCAATATGAACTTTTCTAGTACAGATTTTCAAGTTGGTTTGTTTCCTGGAGAGTGAACCAAATAGTTATTTGGGTTCGTCAAGATCTCAAATGACGCCTTTTGAAGTGTGGGATCTAATTTGACCCATTTGGTTCCAGTTTCAAGCCTGGCCAAATTGAGACCGATTATTAAAAAAAATCAGACCCGGTATCAAAAAATATAGAGGATAGCATTGAATTAAACTGATAAAAACGTGTCGGGTTTGATCCGATCTTAGTTTAAATTTTACGGGTTTGTTAGCCAGGACTGAGTTTTGTACGCCCTTATAGACACATATTGAAACTACCAACTAATGAAGTCTATAGCGTACATCGTAATATGACTATGATCATTGTTATGAGTAGTTGTAACGTTAAATTTATATTGCACTTGGTTGGACATTTCAGATTGACGATTGTTTGGTTGTTTATGAGACTTAAGTTTAGTAAATTTGTAATTTATGAATAAAACAATAGTTCGAAGATGTAACTTATGAAATATTAAAATCAGTGGTCTTTTTTGATTGGTCAGAATTTTCATATGATATCATAAAATGTGGCATCACCTAGTACCTGTGTATATAAGATTTTGAAGGTTAAAGTATGTCGTGTCATCAATGCTACATGCAACGTTGGTGTGTCAAACACATATTTTGCATCATTTAGTTCAGACCTGGGAATCACATTCCAATATTATAGTAAATAATGCAGTTTTACATTTCTTAAAGTAGCGGCATGATGACGGGTCAAAATGAGCCGCTTTTCGACCTGTTCTTTTTAACACCATTTTTTAAAATTTTGACATCATGTAGCTATATGTATATCAGTACATGCATTAAACTACTGTAACAATATTGATTCATTAATCATATTTAATACGTCCATGTAGGTAGAAATCACGGAACACGCAAAAATATTTATGAGTCGGACTAACCTGAACCAGTTATAACCCCTTAACCAACCATTAGGCCATAGTGCCATCTCTAAGTGATTAAAATCATAAAAACACTGAACTATGAATCTTCTGATATCCTATGCTTTCTTGTGCGTTACACGTGATCTTAGCTAGTTTGTAGTAAACTATCACCATTTTCCGAGAATTACAATTTATGTAATTAAAATGTCAACTACAGTTTCCAAAGAGGACTCTTTTGGGGATGTTAAAAAGTGTCAACAACATCAGCAAAATGATGAGGTTGACAAAAAAATCATGCTTTCACAAACACAACCTGCTACATCGCATTTCTAGGTTGCACCATGTTTTATTATTTGGTCGAGACAATATATGAGCTGATTTTAGCGGTTGAACGTGATGGAGGCTTCAGCGAGGACCGATCCAGGGTTATTATGGTCAAAGTAAGCAACTATTAAAGTAGTCATATCCTCTCGGTAATGGTCAGTATTACCATCTCTCTCTTCCTAAACATCCAACAACAAATCCCTAACATATTTAAAACATGCACTTAAAACACAATTATATCGAAACTACATGTTATTATATGTAAAATGACTCTATTAGTAAAAAGAAAAGGCATAGCGTAAACAAACGTTAGTGAAGTCTCAACATTTATCAAAATGCTTGCAATTGACCTAGCGTGTTCAATACAATTAGGTTTCTTATGTGATCATCGCAACTTAACATAGCAGATCACATACAAACTCAATCTCTTGCATCGGTTTAATTACAGTTCATTATCTAATTATGATAATTCGATATGCATAATAATTTTCTTTAACACATATCCAAACACCCCCTAATAAGAAAAACAATAAAGAGCTAAATTCTTATAAATAAAGAATTACGACGACATAAATATATGAGTAATTACATAAACACAACTCGTAATTGACACGAAAGACATAAGAACACCGTGATATATCAAAATTTACATACAGATATAATATCAAAAAGATAATGAGTGATTTACCTGATCAAGGGCAGAAAGATCCAAGACATGACCTTAACTGCATATGCTTTGCAAGTTCCTTGTAAAATTGAACGGCCTTTCTAAAATATGGTGTTGCATCTTTATCTAGATTTATGTGTGAACGCAACGGATCCGATAGATCTTTAGATACAATATGTCAAAAGACCACAAAATGATGCAAATTTATATAACTTGATCTTAAACATCATAAACCAAAAGTAGAGTCAAGTATATGTGTTTATACTTCATAAGTTTTACCAAATCATAATAACAGTGGAAGCCAAATGTAGCTGCAAAAGAGGTGTGCCGCACCAAGACCTTATGTGCAAGGACCCCAAACTAACGTCGCCATACGCAAGTAAGAACCAAGCCAACCCGTAGCAACACCCAACGCTACTCCAGTACACATTAACGCTCGATTCTCAGATGCAACTGCCCATTGATCCATGCCCAATTCCTCCAAAAGCTTGACAATAAACCAAATCACATCACATTTAACAAACCCAAATTAAAAATTAGAAAAAACCAAACATCATCATGAAAACCAAAACTCACCGAATAAATAACATAAGCACCCTCAGAAGCCAACGAGAAAAACCTTGACACACGTGAACTCCTTACCTCGGCACCATTCTGAAATCATTAGCCCATCAATAATAGTTTAATTAACAGCACAACAACAAACCGATATTCAAATCGAATTAACAATAAGCACATCGAATTAGTAGATTAACAATAAGCACATCAAATTAACAGATCAAGTCAATCAATTAACTTTAAAAAAACAACAAATCGAATTAGGGTATCAATTATGTTTTTTCAATTGAAGAAGTAAAATTGAATAAAAACGAGAGAAAAATCGTACCATAGTAATTAAAGAATTAATGTAGAAGTGTATCCTAAATTTAATTTAGAGATGGAACGTTGTTGTAGGACGTGGTGGATGGTGTGTTTGTGGTGTCGTATAATTTATTATGGTGTGTTAAATGATTTTCTTACTTGTCCATTGGACAAACCCCCTATCCCTTGCAAAATTATGCCCGTTTTTCTGAAGTTTTTTTTGTTTTTGTTTTTGACATTATATCTTTTTGGATTTTTTTTCTTCCTAAATATACAAAACGCATGTATAAACACTTATGACAAATATAGAAATATTTAGATATTTTAATTAAACCAATTTAAAATACGTAGATAATAATTAAGAGAATGTTTCCTAATAAAGAAATAATATTTTTTCAGAAATATGAAAATCCTTACTTTGCGTTTTCCTTTACTAGGTAAAAGATTAGTCTTTCGCAAAGAATGAGTCATGCGAGATATCTTTGTGGGAGATTATTTGCGAAAATTTTTGTAGATTATCTAGAATTTTTATCAAAACAGTTGGGCTAAGTACCGCACACAGTTCATCGCGACGACTTTGAATGTACGAATTGAAAAAAAAATTGTTGTTTCTATTAACATGTTCTACTTATGTATCTAATGATTTGATTGATTGACTTGAAAAAAATTATTGGTTGGAGTTTATAAAGAAAAAATACATAATACATTTGTCAAATGACTTATGAATTAAGCATGTATTTAGTCTTGTGTTTTATGCCTAAGTCGCATTTACTCACGTTGTACATAAATCACTATCTCACACATAATAAACGGACAGAAGATGACTCCGTCTTGTAAAAAGAAAAGGGTTATTCTAACTTGTGCCTCATAGGCACATGATAAAGAGCATTAAATGTTACAAGAATCTTAGTGCTGACATTTTAGATTGTGAACACGTGAAGACTGTGGGAGTGTGGGACATGATGCTAAAGAATAATGGGACCATTAGTTGTTGCTACAAGCTTTTCAAATGTGACACGCAGACGTAAAGTTGGATTGGATGGTTTAAGAATCTTAGGGGGCGTTTGGTTCGCTGTAATTCGTTGTAATTGTAATCTTAATTACATTCTAATCGTGTTTGGTTGGCAGAGTGGAAGAAATTGTAATTCAGATTAGATTACGATGACTGTTTGGTTTGCGCTGTAATTGTGATTCAGTCACTACAATTACATCAAGTGAGGGAATTCAGATTAAATAAAAAGTTTGATTGAAAGGTTTTGAATTACGTTGTAATTCAGAATTTTTTGTGATTTAAAACATCAGTATTTATTATTATTATTATTTCTATAACATTACTTTATTAGAAAAATAAGGTATTTACAAAAAGTTAGTGGAGAGTCGATATACTATCTGAGCCTCTACTCTTTTAGTTATAGCAAAGTTAATCCTATTAAAAATAAGAGCAGCAACACGTGCCCCAAATGTCTTGAGTCACACGAACTCTCCGGATCCGCTTCACATTCCACGCATCCATCTTTTTTATTACTATTATTGTTGTATGTTATTAAAATTAAAATATTAATAGATATAAATATTAAAATAATAATAAATCTTTATTATTATCATATTATATTATTATTATTTACATCCATATGCCTAAATTATTGTCCCTCATATTGATTTTTTAAGTTTTTTTCATTCAAACATTGACCTTAAATATTTTTTGTTTGTATTATAACATACTTAATGAAAAATATATGAATTGATTGGTTTTTAAATGTATTTTCATCAAGTATTATATAACATAAACAAAAATATTTAAGGTCAAAGTTGAAAGAAAAAGACGTAAAAAGTCAATAGGGGACAATAATTTTAGGACGAAAACGGAGTAGTTATTTTATTAGGAGTACCAATTATTATTATGATTAATATTATTTATTTAATTTATTATCATTATATTATTTTTCTTATAAAAACATATTATTTTTATAATAATTTATTACTTTAAGTATTAATTTTTAAGTTTTACAAAAAAATGGATTAGCATTACGCTGGCGAAGTCAACCAAATACATCACAGATTTCATCAGCTGCAATTACAACACATTCTATTTTCTCTGAATTACAATTACATTAAATTACAATTTCAAAAAGATTACAATTCTTTAATAAACATTTTCTGAACCAAACGCCCTCTTATTTTTTCGAGAAGGGTATAGCGTCAACAGTTTCAGGCTTCTTATGTTAGGACCCTCGCCATATTTTAGTGCTGAGTAGTTACGAGATCCGATCGGTTCAACTATCTTAAGGTTATGCCACTACGTTGAAATTACAACTTACAAAAGTTATCACTAATCACGTTGAGATGGTAATTTTGGTTTTAAGTGAATGTCATTTCGATTATTCTTTCATTACCGAGTAAATGTTTCAAAACTACTTTATATCTCACTCAGAGATCAGACTAGGCACAATAGGGGTGTCGACGAAGTTGGTCGGGAGCAATCCCGACAGCATTCTCCCTATTGATGGCTGGACCCTTTGGCAACCGTGTCCCCTCAACGACGACAAGCACAAGTTGATTAAAATGCGACCACTGGTGAAGAGTGTTTGTGTGCGTAAGTTGGATTCAAATGCGACCAACTGGTGAAGAGTGTTTGTGTGCGTTAGGGTGTTTTTTAATATTTTTTGGGGTATATTTTTCAAGGTGGTTATCAGTCTCCTTATTACACCAAGTTGTCGATCTTAAGAGAGTTGATGTGACGAAAAAATTGTCGGTCTTCTGGGATTCTTATTGTGGGTAGCCTCGTGACTTTGTGGACTTTGTGTACAAATACAAAAAAATATGCCACTATGCTGATGTTTATTTCGTAAGTACATATCGGGAAAGAAAACGACGAACATCTATGTTTCTAAAACCTCTTGTTGTTCCATATCTAATATAACCAAGTATTCTCGATGTAACCTTGTTTTAAACAAGACACAACTATACAAACTTTGCACGAATGATTTTAGCTCAACCAACCATGAAGCTGAGATGATGCTCAAAATTCTTTTTTATTGATACAATTTCTGAGTCTGAAACATGACACAATTTCAGTCTAAAACAAGTTATAATATTTTCACCACATTAAAAAAATCCACAATCCAATCAAAGAAATACTTCAGCGAAACATTTTAACTTTACAGAGGATAGTAAAAAGTGCTGCAAATCCTGCACTAGAAACACCCACATGGTGATACATAAGCGGCTGCACTAGAAAATGAAAAGGTAATCCCGAAATGAAACCCAACTAAATCCATCAATAATATTAAACATGAAACACCAACTGACAAAACAAATGTTTGCGCAGGTACTCGAAAAGAAACCTTCTTTCATCTGTTCCATGGTTAGTATCGGTCATAACGCCTGCAATAAGTTCAGAAAAATCTTAATAACTACCATGTATGATGATGGTTGATTACTCCTCAAAGATTATGACATAAAGTTATATTAAATAGTCAGAATCAGTTAATAAAAATATCAAATTGAACTTGGTCGATCATAATCCCGGGCACCGTTCCCCTTGACCGGAACGTGATCTTGTTCGACTCCTGAGTCACGATCATAGCGGGTCATAGCCACGACTACGACATTGTGCTATCAACCCACGATCTCTGCTCCTGCGATGCGTTATCAAACCCTTAGACGGTCCACGGTCACGGCTACTCGCACGGGTCCCGATCTCTGCTATAACCTTCAACGCTCAACATCCCTGCTTCGTTCTTTTGATTAACCAAATTTTCAACAGTTCCCATTAAACATAAAATCGACCATTGCATACTAAGAGTGCTTATTTTTATACATGTACTCACTAATGGGTCGTTCCAAATACATAATTATCTTCTAACGGTCAAATAAAAAAAACTTAAAAGGACAGCAGGTTCAAACAAAACCGATCAATTTTAAACCAAAACATGTTTGATGTCTCTTAAATTAGTTTTGTTATAAATAGATTAAATATAGTGAAGTAATAAATTTGACAAACTAATAATCGATAAAAAACTGGACACAAACACGCCAGTTTTGACCCGTATGGAAATCATTGCCTATTTTAATCTGAAACCTAACCCACCCGTCCTTCCCTTCTTGCCACCTGTATTCTAGTTCCAAATTTTGCAGATGCGTTCACCAAAGGAACGACAAAGAAAAGAAACATACCTTCTGTCTTCTTCTGGGGCCTTCCTTTTATTGCTTCTCTCTTCCTGAAACATAATGACAAGAGAATTACACATAAGTGGTGCTTCGGAAGACAAAGTCTCGCCAATATATAGCAAAAATCTTGAAAACAAAATGACAAATAACACTCATGTGCGAAAAAGTGAACAATAAAGAGTAAATTAATAATATATAAACTATAAATTACCGAAGATCAGCTAACTTCTCACGAATCTGCATATATCCCAGATGGAGTTTTCCTCCAAAATGATCCGCTAAGCGACGGTCACTGAGAGACACGTTAAACGAGAATAACAACATAAAATGTTGAATTAAACAAATATACACGTGACCAGCATAATTAATATAGATATATCATAAAATTCTCCAACAATTGGTTAGCTAATTTGTAGGGATGATCACAAATACTAGTGCAGAAATATAAAAAACGCACATTCTTAGCTGCAAAAGTTTATTCCCCGTAAAACTGGCCCAAAAGCCTGCTGGTAACAAGGAGGTATATAATTGCCCAGGTAAAATAACTGAATGCATTAAACCCAAATACTAGTTCTTTGCCAACCTTTGTATAACATATTTTCAATAAACTATTCACCATATAAAAATTAGAAGTTTACCTGTCATAAACACTTAGAAAAGCTCCGCAAATATCACAAACACGTAACTTCTGATCAGTCTGAAAAAGCAAATCAGGATGCATTAGCCAAAAGAGCTCTTTAAAACGGTTTTTTTTAAGTATGCTACTTTATGTAAAGAGCTTTTTCATCAGTGAAAACTGCAAAGTTTCTGAAACCATTGACTATGACATAAAGTACTTACAACTCGCACATCCGCAGCATTATACTATAGCGGAGTCTTAGGAGGTATCCACACGAGGAGGCGGCAAATGAATTGAAAGCTGCAAAAAAAATACAGTAAAATGTCAACATAAGAAAACATTCAGCTGAAATGTACTAGAAAAAGAAAACAAGGCAAAACCACTATAAGCTTTTGAAAGATACTTTTGGCATAATAAAATGTTTAGCGACCCCGTTTTTTATTAAATAAAACTTTGCGACCAAATTGCAACAAAGTAATGCCATGTAGATGTGAAATGACGTGACTCTGGTGTAGTACATAAGGTGAACCATTGACATTAATCTTGAATAAAACACTAGAAAGTAGACAGGGGTCTTCAAAAAGTTCTAAATCCCTTTTGCTTGTCAAGCATATTTTTGAATAATTGCCTCAAAAAAAGGAAATTCTTTATGGCATCAAGTGGAATTAAAATTATGAAGTTAAAGAATAGAAGTGTTTGAAATTCAACAATGTGAGAAATAATGACAGTTGGGGGTGGAAAAACCTTTTGAACCTGAGATACCTTGTAAGGGAGAATATTGTGCATCAAATTGGTAATGGAGACAGTATTTCAATGTGGTTTGATAATTGGTCTGCTATAGGTCCTCTATGCAATATTATTACCTATAGAGACCTTTATGAATGCATAGCTGAATGCTTCAGTTTCTGTTGTTCTTAATAACAGGTGGAATTGGCCAGAGAATTGGAATGAAATGTTCCCCCAAATTACTAGTATGGCTAATCCTCAAGGGGTGTTCACGGGCGGTTCGGTTCGTAGTTGGGAGATTAAAACTAGCCGTCACGGCGACGGATAGTTTAAATCTCCCAACTAAACGAACCGAACCGCCCCGTGAAACCTCTTAGGATTAGCCATACTAGTAATTTGGGGGAACATTTCATTCCAATTCTCTGGCCAATTCCACCTGTTATTAAGAACAACAGAAACTGAAGCATTCAGCCTTGCATCATAAAGGTCTCTATAGGTAATAATATTGCATAGAGGACCTATAGCAGACCAATTATCAAACCACATTGAAATACTGTCTCCATTACCAATTTGATGCACAATATTCTCCCTTACAAGGTATCTCAGGTTCAAAAGGTTTTTCCACCCCCAACTGTCATTATTCTCACATTGAATTTCCCAAAAACTTCTATTCTTTAACTTCATAATATTAATCCACTTGATCCATAAAGAATCCTTTTTTGAGGCAATATTCCAAATATGCTTGACAAGCAAAGGGATTAGATACTTTTGAAGACCCTGGTCTACTTTCTAGTGTTTTATCAAGATTTATGTCAAATGGTTCCACCTATGTACTACACCAGCGTCACGTCATTTCACATCTACATGGCATTACTTTGTTGCAATTTGGTCGCAAAGTTTTATTTAATAAAAAACGGGGTCGCTAAACATTTTATTATGCCAAAAGTATCTTTCAAAAGCTTATAGTGGTTTTGCCTTGTTTTCTTTTTCTAGTACATTTCAGCTGAATGTTTTCTTATGTTGACATTTTACTGTATTTTTTTGCAGCTTTCAATTCATTTGCCGCCTCCTCGTGTGGAACCTCCTACAGACTCCGCTAAGTATACTGCTGCGGATGTGCGAGTTGTAAGTTCTTTATGTCATAGTAATGGTTTCAAGAAATTTGCAGCTTTTCACTGATGAAAAAGCTCTTTACTTAAAAAAAACCCGTTTTAAAGAGCTCTTTTGGCTAATGCAGCGGATTTTGCTTTTTCAGACTGATAAAGTTACGTGATTGTGAATTTGCGAGCTTTTCTAAGTGTTTATGACAGGTAAACTTCTAATTTTTATATGGTGAATAGTTGAAATAGTTATACAAAGGATGGCCAAGAACTAGTATTTCGGGTTTAAAGCACTTCAGTATTTGACCTGGCAATTATACCTCCTTGTTACCAGCAGGCTTTTGGGCCCAGTTTTACGAGGGATAAACTTTTGCAGCTAAAGAATGTGCGTTTTTTATATTTCTGCACTATATTTGTTGATCATCCCTACAATTAGCTAAACAATTGTTGGAGAATTTTATGATATATCTATATTAATTATGCTGGTCACATGTATATTTGTTTAATTCACATTTATTTGTTTATTCTCGTTAACGGTCCTATCAGTGACCGTCGCTTAGCGATTCATTTGGAGAGGAAAACTCCACTGGGATATATGGCAGATTCTGAGAAGTAGCTGATCTTATGTATTATATAATATATATATATTAATTTACTCTTTATTGATTCACTTTTATGCACCTGATGTTTATTTGTCATTTGTTTTCAAGATTTTTGCTATATATTGGCGAGACTTTGTCTTCCGAAGCACCACTTATGTGTAATTCTCTTGTCATTATGTTTCAGGAAGAGAGAAGCAATAAAAGGAAGGCCCCAGAAGAAGACAGAAGGTATGTTTCTTTTCTTTGTCGTTCCTTTGGTGAACGCATCTGCAAAATTTGGAACTAGAATACATGTGGCAAGAGGAAGGACGGTGGTAGGTTCAGATAAAATATCAAGTGATTTCCAACGGGTCAAAACAGGCGTGTTGTGTCCAGTTTTTTATCGATATTAGTTGTCAAATTTATTACTTCACTATATTTTAAGTCTACTATATAAACAAAATAATTTAAGAAACATCAACATGTTTGGTAAAATTTGATCGGTTTGTTTGCCTGCGTCCTTTTAAGTTTTATTTATTTGACCCTAGAGATAATTATGATTCTGGATCGACCCATTTGTGAGTACATGTATAAAAATAAGCCACCTCTAGTGCCAATGGTTAGATTCTTATGTTAAGGAGAACTGTTGAAAATTTGGTTAGATCAAAAGAACGAAGCAGGGATGTTGAGCGTGAAGGTAGCAGAGATCGGGACCGTGCGAGTAGCCGTGACCGTGACCGTCTAAGGGATAACGATCGCAGGAGCAGAGATCGTGGTGATAGGCACAATGATCGTAGTCGTGGCTATGACCGCTATGATCGTGACTCAAGGAGTCGACACAGATCACGGTCACAAGGTCAAGGAACGTGCCCGGGATAATGATTCGACCCAGGGTTCAATTTCGATATTTTATAACTATTCTACTATTTATTTAACTTTATGTCATAATTCTTTGAGGAGTAATCAACCATCACCAAATGGTGTAGTAATAAGATTTTTCTGAACTTATTGCAGGCGTTATGACCGATACTAACCATGGAACAGATGAAAGAAGGTTTCTTTTCGAGTACCTGCGCAAACATTTGTTTTGTCAGTTGGTGTTTCATGTTTAATATTATTGATGGATTTAGTTGGGTTTCATTTCGGGATTACCTTTTCATTTTCTAGTGCAGCAGCTCTATGTATCACCATGATGGGAGTTTCTAGTGCAGGATTTGCAGCACTTTTTATATCCTCTGTAACGTATAAAATGTATGCTGAAGTTATTTCTTTGATGGATTGTGGTTATGTGGTGAAAATATTATAACATGTTTTAGACTGAAATTGTGTCATGTTTCAGACTCAGAAATTGTATCAATAAAAAAGAATTTTGAGCAACATCTTCTAGCTCTCATGTTGTGCGCTTAAAATTCCTTCGTGCAAAGTTTGTATAGTCGTAGTCTGTTTAAAACAAGGTTAATCGAGACTATCTTGGTTATATTAGATATGGCACAACAAGAGGTTTAGAAACAAAGATGTTCGTCTTTTTCTTCCCTATATGTACTTATGCAATAAACATAAGCATAGTGGCATATTTTTTTGTATTTGTACACTAAAGTCCGAGCTACCCACAATAGAATCCCAGAAACGAACAATTTTTTCGTCACATCAACCTCCCTTAAGATAGACAACTTTGAGTAATAAGAGACTGATAACCACCTTAAAAATAGACCCAAAAATATGAAAAACACCCTAACGCACACAAACACTCTTCACCAGTTGGTCGCATTTGAATCCAACTTACGCACACAAACACTCTTCACCAGTTGGTCGCATTTGAATCCAACTTGTGCTTGTAGTCGTTGAGGGACACGTTGCCAAAGGACCAGCATCAATAGGGAGATGCATCGGGATTGCCCGACCAACTTCGTCGACACCCCCTGTTGTGCCTAGTCTGATCTCGAGTGAGATATAAAGTAGTTTCGAAACATTTACTCGGTAATGAAAGAATAATCGAAATGACATTCACTTAAAACCAAAATTACCATCTCAACGTGATTAGTGATAACTTTTGTAAGTTGTAATTTCAACGTAGTGGCATAACCTTAAGATAGTTGAACCGATCGGATCTCGTAACTACTCAGCACTAATATATGGCGAGAGGATCCTAACATAAAAAGCCCTGACCTGATGATTGCTACCTCTCGAAAAAATAAGAGGGCGTTGGTTCAGAAAATGTTTATTAAAGAATTTGTAAATCCTTTTTGAAATTGTAAATTTAATGTAAAGTAATTCCAGAGAAAATAGAATGTGTTTGTAATTGCAGCTGAGGAAAATCTTGATTATTTGGTTGACTCGCAGCGAATTAATCATTTTTTTTATAAAACTTAAAACTTAATACAATAATAATAATTAATTATAAAAATAATATTTTTATAAGAAAAATAAGAATAATGATTAATAAAATACAATAATAAATATACTAAATAATAATAATTGGTACTCCTAACAAAATAATACTCCGTCTCGTCCAAAATTTATTGTCCCCTATTGATTTTTTAAGTTTTTTTCTTTCAACTTTGACCGTAAATATTTTTGTTTATGTTATATAATTACATGATGAAAATACATTAAAAACCAATCAATTCCATATTTTTCATTAAGTATGTTATAATACAAACAAAAATATTTAAGGTCAAAGTTGAATGAAAAAGACTTAAAAAATCAATAGGGGACAATAATTTTGAGACGGATAAAGTAAATAATAATAATAATAATAATAATAATAATAAAGATTATTATTATTTTAATATTTATATAATAATAATAATTTTTATTTTAATAACAACAACAATAATAATAATAAAAAAGAAGGATGCAGTGGATATACTGAAGCGGATCCGAAAGTTCTTTGTGACTCAAGACATTGGGGCATGTGTTGTTGCTCATATTTTTAATAGGATTAACTTTGCTATAACTAAAAGAGTAGAGACTCAGATAGTATCTCGACTCCCCACTAACTTTTTGTAAATACCTTATTTTTCTAATAAAGTAATGTTATAGAAATAATAATAATAATAAATACTGATGTTTTAAATTACAAAAATTCTGAATTACAACGTAATTGAAAACTTTCCATCAAACTTCCTAGTAATCGATTTCCTCACTTGATTAATTGAAGACGACTCAATTTACAATTACAGCGCAAACCAAACAATCATGAATAGTTAATCTGAATTACAATTCCTTCTACCCTGCCAACCAAACACGATTGGAATGTAATTCAGATTACAATTACAATGAATTACAGCGAACCAAACGCCCCCTAAGATTCTTAAACCATCCAATCAAATCTCACAGTCTGCGTGTCACAGTCTGAAAAGCTAGCAACCACTAACTGGTCCCCATTATTCTTTAGCATCATGTCCCACACTCCCACAGTCTCACGTGTCACAATCTAAAATGTCAGCACCTAAGATTCTTGTAACATTTAATGCGCCCTTTATCAGTGCCTATAGGCACAAGTTAGATATCCCTTTCTTTTATACTAAATACGAGACACTCTCTGTTCTCGTATTATGTGTGAATATTGATTTATCGTACAAGTGAGTCATGCGACTTAGGCAGAAAACACAAAGACAAATAAAATGCGTAATTTCATAAGTCATTTGACAAATTATTATGAATTTTTTTCTTTTATAAACTCCAACCAATAATTTTTTTCAAGTCAATCAATCAAATCATTAGATACATAAGTAGACATGTTTAATAGAAACAACAATTTTTTTTCATCGTACAATCAAAGTCGTGCGATAACTGGGTCCGGTACATAGCCCCAACTCGTTTTGATAAAATTCTCAGATAATCTACAAAAATTTCGCACATACATACCCACAAAGATATCTCGCATGACTCATTCTTTGCGAAAGACAATCTTTTACCTAGTAAAGGAGAACGCACAGTAAGGATTTTCATATTTTCTGAAAAAATATTATTTCCTTTATTAGGAAACTATTCTCTAATTATTATCTACGAATCTTTAATTGGTTAATTCAAAATATCTAAATATTTCTATATTTGTCATAAGTGTATATAATTCGTTTTGTATATTTAGGGAAGAAAAACATCCAAAAAATATAATTCAAAAACAAAAAACAAAACAACTTCAGAAAAACGGGAATAATTTTTGCAAGGATAGGGGGGTGGTCCCAATGACAAGTAAGAAAATCATTTCTAAACACACATAATAAATTCTACGACACCTCCAAAAACACACCATCACCACGTCCCTACAAACGATCCATCTCTAAATTAATTTTAGGATCCATCTCTAAATTAATTTTTTAATTACAATGGTACGATTTTTCTTTCCGTCTATCAATTTTACTTCTTCAATTTGAAAAACCTAATGGATACCCTAATTCGATTTGTTGATTTTCTTTTATCTTTTTTAAGTTAATTGATTGACTTGATCTGTTAATTTGATGTGCTTATTGTTAATCTATCTAATTCGATGCTTATGTTAATTCGCTTGAATATCGGTTTGTTTGTGTGCTGTTAATTAAACTATTATTGATGGCAATTATTTAGAATGCCCTGAGGTAAGGAGTTCACGTGTGTCAAGGTTTTTCTCGTTGGCTTCTGAGGGTGCTTATGTTATTTATTCGGTGAGTTTTGGTTTTCATGATGATGTTTGGTTTTTTCTAATTTTTAATTTGGGTTTGTTAAATGTGATGTGATTTGGTTTATTGTCAAGCTTTTGGAGGAATTGGGCATGGATCAATGGGCATTTGCATCTGAAATCGAGCGTTAATGTGTACTTGGAGTAGCGTTTGGGTGTTGCTACGGGTTGGCTAGGTTCTTTACTTGCCGTATGGCGACTTTATTTGGGGTCCTTGCACATAAGGTCTTGGTGCGGCACACCTCTTTTGCAGCTACATTGCTTCCACCGTTATTATGATTTGTTAAAACGTATGAAGTATAGACACATATATTTGACTCTACTTTTGGTTTATGATCAAGTTATATAAATTTGCATCATTCTTTGGTCTTCTGACAGATTATATCTAAAGATCTTCGGATCCTTGCGTTCACACATAAATCAAGATAAAGAAACAACGCCATATTTTAAAAGGCCATTCAATTTTTACAAGGAACTTGCAAAGGCATATGAGCTAAGGTCATGTCTTGATCTTCAGCCCTTGATCAGGTAAGATCACTCCATTATCTTTTTGTATTCTATTTGTATGTAAATTTCGATATATCAAACAGTGTTTTCTTATGTCTTTCATTGTCAATTACGAGTTTGTGATTAAGTAATTACTCATATATTTATGTCCGTCGTAATGCTTTATTTTATAAAATTTAGCTCTTGTATGTTTTTCTTATTAGGGGGTGTTTGGATATTTGTTAAATAAAATTATGTATGCATATCGAATTTATCATAATTAGACAATGAAACTGTAATTAAACGATGCAAGAGATTGAGTTTAGTATGTGGATCTGCGTATGTTAGTTCGCGATGAACACATAAGAAAACCTATTGTATTGAACACGCTAGTCAAATTGCAAGCATTTTGATAATGTCGAGCTTCACTAACTTTGGTTTAACCTATGCCTTTTCTTTTTACTAATAGAGTCATTTTACATATAATAACATGTAGTTTCGATATAATTGTGTTTTAAGTGCATGTTTTAAATATGTTAGGATATGTTTTGGATTGTTTAGGAAGAGAGAGATGGTAATACTGACCATTACCGAGAGGATATGACTACTTTAATAGTTGCTTACTTTGACCATAATAACCCTGGATCGGTCCTCGCTGAAGCCTCCATCACGTTCAACCGCTAAAATCAGCTCATATATTGACTCGACCAAATAAACAACACGGTGCACCTAGAAAAGCGATGTAGCAGGTTATGTCTGTGAGCATGATGTTTTTTTGTCAACCTCATCAATTTTGCTGAGGTTGTTGAACACTTTTTTAACAACCCAAAGAGTCTTTGAACTGTAGTTCATAATTACATAAATTGTAATTCTCGGAAAAATGGTTGATGTTTACTACAAACAGCTAAGATCACGTGTAACGGCCCCCAAGAAGCATAGATCTCAGAAATTCATATTCAGTGTTTTTATGATTTTAATCACTTAGAGATGGCACTATGGCCTAATGGTTGGTTAAGGGGTTATAACTGGTTCAGGTTAGTCCGACTCATAAATATTTTTGCGTGTTCCGTGATTTCTACCTACATGGACGTATTAAATATGATTAATGAATCAATATTGTTACAGTAGTTTAATGCATGTACTGATATACATATAGCTACATGATGTCAAAATTTTAAAAAATGGTGTTAAAAAGATCAGGTCGAAAAGCGGCTCATTTTGACCCGTCATCATGCCGCTACTTTAAGAAATGTAAAACGGCATTATTACTATTAATATTGAATGTGATTCCCAGGTCTGAACTAAATGATGCAAAATATGTGTTTGACACACCAACGTTGCATGTAGCATTGATGACACGACATACTTTAACCTTCAAAATCTTATATACACAGGTAACTAGGTGATGCACATTTTATGATATCATATGAAAATTTTGACCAACAAAAAAGACCCATTGCTTTTAAATTTCATAAGTTACATTCTTGAACAATTGTTTTATTCAAAATTTACAAATTTACAAAAACTTACGTCTCATAAAAAACCAAACAATCGACAATCTGAAATGTCCCAACCAAGTGCAAATAAAATTAACGTTACCACTACTCATAACAAATGATCATAGATCCATATTACGATTACGCTAATAGACTCATTAGTTGGTATTTGTTTTTTGTTGTTTCCATATGTGTCTATAAGGGCGTACAAAAACGCAGTCCTGGCAACAAACCCTAAAATTTAAACAAAGATCGGACAAACCCGAACACGTTTTTATTCAAGTTTTTAAATTCAATGCTATCCTCTATTTTTTTTGATAACCGGTCTAATTTTTTTAATAACTGGTTCTCAAATTGGCCAGGCTTGAAATTGGAACCAAATGGGTCAAATTAGATCCCAAACTTGAAACAAAGTCATTTTTAACTTGTCATTCTGAAATTGAGACGAACCTGAATAAATATTTGGTTCATTGTCCAGGAAACAAACCTACTTGAAAATCTGTACTAGACAAGTTCATATTGGTCCCAAATATCCGCTCAATAATTTTCAACCTGATGCAGACAACTACAAGTGTATGCATGTATTATGGGTGTCTATATGGGGTGCGATGCTTATGGCCTGCCACGATGGTGCAATGAGCTTTGTATGTATATGGTGTAGATCATGATAAGAATAGATAAATGTTGTAATTGCTTTACTAACAGAAAACATATATTGTACAAACAGTACATTAATTTTGTTGAATCACTTGAAACTTTATGTGTTTAATGTATCTGATATGATCACATCCACTTTATTTGTGTTTTAAAGGCATTTAGTTTTTATTTTATTTGATGTGTTTATACTTTATAGGGTAAATGTTCCTAAATGCATAATGTACGTTCGATAAGAAACTCATTCTACATACTCCTACTTTTTAATGGTTATTTCTACTTTACTATACTTGTATTTTTTTCATAATACATAGCTTTAATAGTTTGTTAAGGGTATCTTAGTCATTTCTCACATCTTCATCTTCTACCTCCCAACACCATAATTTCCGGCCAAATTATATGTTGTAAAGTGAAAAAAATGAAGAAATCCGACATGCTTTCATCGCCGGAAATTCTATGTGTTAAAGTGAAAAAAAGTTAGGAATGCAGTTTATCATTAACAACTGTTCCGATGGTTTCTGTTTATTTTTAATCAGTTATTGGGCAAAACGGTTGCTGCAATTTTGTTAAATATCGTTGGGCATATTTCACTCTTTGCGACTTACTAAGTATCTTTGGGGTTTGTTTTTTATGTTTTTCTCGTGATACAAAACTAAAGTACTAAGCTGCTAAAAAATACCGTAAGTAATTCCGGAAATAGCGTTTGGATTTGCTTATTTATGTATGAAAAGCATTATACTCGAAAAAGAAATAACCTGTAGGAAAATTTTAGTCAAATTCAATTATAAAACGTAAGTAATTTGGCCGAAAATTATGGTGTTGGGAGGTAGAAGATGAAGATGTGCAAAATGACTAAAATACCCTTAACAAACTATTGAAGTTATGTATTATGAAAAAAATACAAAGTTTAGTAAGAAGAATAACCATAAAAAAAGTAGAGTAGTAGAATGAGTTCGGATCGAAAGTATATTAAGGCATTTTATGGACTTTACCCTACTTTTAATGTATAATTGTAAATATTAGTGATTTAGGAAATCGCCTATGCTCTCAGGAAGGTGAGAGGCATTTGGAAGATGTTTTGGTCGATAGGCAATTCCTTATACCCGTTTCTTTAGAGGTGCAGGGGGTACCACTCCGCCTAAGAATAGCCATTCCAATGGTCAAGGTCGATGACCTGCAAGTCAGCAAAGTTCATTTTGGATTTGCTTGAGAATACTGAAAGTAACGCTAAGGTACGTTGTCACACACTCTGCAATTGCTGTTTATTTGAAGCATGTCCTGTTTGCTTATAATGAGCTATTTAGGGATTTTAGGCTGTATTTTTTAAGTTAACGAGTCATGTGGGTAGAATGAAACTTTACCCACATATTAAAGGAAGTCATGTTGGTCAATAATCACATACATAAAATAATAAGTGTAATAAAAATTATCTATGTGGTTTAGATAGTTATTTCTACGATTCTTATTCTATATCCTTGATACCCTATGTTATAGTACCAGATAATTAGCTGGTATTTAGATTTGTATTTAATGTTTGAAGTTTTGAAAATGAGTTGTACAAGTGTTATAATTTTTTTGATTATATAAGGATTACATAAATTATCTCTAAATATTCAAATAATGTTATTGTTGTGCGGTTCACCTTTTAGATTGATTCATTCATATAAAAGATTTAACTTTTATATATACATATACTTAAAAATTGGGTTCTTTATGTTTGGTTTCGTATCTATTTGTTAGCTTTTAGATTTAATGCGTTTGTTAACCTTGCCAAGCATTGAACTTAGCAAACACCAAAACTTTGTTTGATTTTAATTCCATTGGTTTAATGGATGGGAAGAAAATTAAATCATGAAGTGTTAAAAAGATCATGCAACATAGTGACTCTCGCATGATGTATAATGCTTCTTATTCTTCTGAATGTTGATATGATGGGTCAAGTGATTAGTTTCGAATAGCTTGCAACAAAAAAATTATTATACCACACGTATTATTATTATTAATTAAGGTTCTCAGCAATATGATTGAAATTGTTTATTAGGTTTGGTACGTTTATTTTGAAACCTATAACGCATGTTTTTGCAGTAATACAAACTCATGAGGTTGGAACTTTGGAGGTTTGATGAGTTGAAGCTATTTCGGTGTGGGTACAAGCTTTGATTGGCCTTATTGGATTTTTCTTTCTACCACTCTTTAACAGGTATCAAAATATATACACTAATGAAATGTTACATTCAACATCATTGATGGTACGGGTACCTAAAAAGGGAGTTCCAGGAGATACTATTATTACTTTAAAGTTTAAAGTTTTATATGGTTAGTTTATATGTGTAAGCTTGATGATGATATTTTGTAGTTCCTTTCTTCCACTCTCTAACATGCCATTTTGTTATGCCGAGAAACACATTTAAAGTTTCATGTGGTTAGTTTATATGTGTAAGCTTGATGATGATATTTTGTTCAACTCCATGTTGTACATAATTAAGTAACTATTTGGGAAATCGATGGGGCCTACCTTGGTATAATAGGGATTCTACATAACCTAAAAAGCGATGACGTCAAAGTCAAAATTGCATGTAGTTGTGTTGATGATAAATAATGGTGATATAGATGATAAGGTCTTAATGTTAATATTTGTGGGGAGTGGAAACCAAATTAATATGGATAGGTTGCTAATTATGAAAGATAATTTAGTTCATGTTGTCTAATAAGTGTGGTTGGCTGCTCTCGAAGTTAGCAGTAGCAATGAGGAATGACGTTACTAGAAAAGGGTTCCGTAAATGTTTATGAAAAAAATATAGTAGTAAAGATGATGGTGATTCCCAGCACCGTATGTATTTTATCTTGATTGCAGCCATATATATCAACCATTAATTGTACTGATTTCATTGATTCGTTACTAAAACAATTGTGTAAATCTTAAGAGTAGGAAGTATTTTTCCACTCCATCTAAGATAGCTATGTCATCGCCTAAGTCTGTTGACCAGAAGAGATGAAATGTAGCCTGTTAAGTATTGTTTCAAGATGGGGTGTGTGTCTGTCGCGGTGGTAAGAAATACCTCAAAAACACGTTAGCAGGTGTGTCCTTGTGCTAATCTCTTGTGCGATGTTGTGATTAGATTAAGCAAAAAATGAAAGGCGAGAATGAATTATTAAGATTGGTAGATGGTGGTTCACCCATCCGCAATCCACCTTCTGTAAGAGGATGCCCAACTTGCATCCTTAATTGCTCTTAACATTTTAAAGTAATTCAAGGTTTATCTAATTTTTTGTTTGGTCGTCAGTTCATAGTAACCTCTATTATATTTATCTAATTATCTGTAAATTCTTAAATTTCATAGAAAATCGTGAGGCAATCTTCAGTAAATAGAATCAGAAGTAATAAGAGAGCATTGGTTACAACATTGGATGATCTTTATGCCAAAATTCCATGTGCGTAATGGCAAATTGCATATCCTCGCCATGGTGTGGATGAAAATTTCAAGGAAAGTGACTTGACCAGTTATGAATAGTAAGCTTTGTGTTTTAAGTATTGTATCGGTACGTCGACGAATGTGCGCTCACGGTGATAGCTAATTTATTGTGACTTACTAATGATTGTTGCTATATTGGGCTTGCTAGAAGTACAATGGTCTTTGATTTGAAAACAAGAACACATAAGATAAATGATATTTGGAACTCTGAGTTGGTGGTTAATTGATGAAGACACATCTTTACTTAAGATTATATGTGCATCGCCATTTTACAAGCATATTTCTACAATCTTGATCATTCAATTGAACCTTTTGGCAATATTTGCTTCATCCCTAACATTTTCATGTATTGTGAACAGTCATGACCAGAATTGGAGATACAAAATTAAACTATTAGTTTTTTTTATAGATAAAAATACATTATTCAAAAATATAGAAGAAACCCCGTGCGTGCACGGGGATTATAACTAGTTACTCATACTAGTATTAATACCATGTGTAGTATTATATATATTTCTATTAAAAAGGATGATTTTATGAAATACCCAAAAAAAGATAAAAAGTTTACTTTCCGTCTCAAATTAAATGTTTGTCCACATCCTATTATTTTGATTCAAATCAGAATACACATTCTATGGTACGGTCGTTGATGTTTTCATTCCATTTAAGAGGTCTAGATCAGGTAAGCGCTTCGCCTTTGTTCGTTTTATTAATGTCATTAACTTACAACGTTTGGTGGAGAACCTATGTACGATTTGGATTGGGCGATATCATTTACATGCGAATTTTGTGAGGTTGAAAGGCTACAAAAAACCAAGACTTCTATTCAAAAGGACAAATATGGAACTTCAAAACCTCGTATGGTTTCTGGTCCTTAAAGATGGAAACCAATCAGATAACTCTAAGCCAGCCTTGGTTCTTGATGAATCTTGTATTAAGGAGCACGATTTCGACATTTCCCTCATTGGAAAGGTAAAAGATGTTTCTGCTATTTCTAACCTACCTATCATTCTTTCTAAATAAGGTTTTCAAAATGTCAAGCTTTCATATCTTGAAGAGATGTGGGTTCTCTTAGAGTTGGATTCTATTGCATCTAAAGAAAATTTCTTATCATATTGGGTTGTCTCATGGTTCACTACTATGAAACAAGTGACTAACTCATTTGTAAAGTGACGAAAGGATATGTTGGGTATCGATTGAGGGGCTCCCTATCAAAAGCATGGACTCCGACTCTTTTTCGAAAGATTGCAATCATTGTGATGTTGGAGTTTGTGGAGTGAAAGACTCGATTCAAAATCTTTGTCATGTAAGCATTTGTGTTTAAAAATGAAGATAGATGAGATTATCAATGAAAGGCGGAAAATCATAGTACAAGGTAAAGTATTCTAGATTCATGCTAAGGAATTGTACGCTTAGGTTCCAAATTTTCAAGAAGACATGCAAGATGATCTTTCCTCTGATGAGGAATCCCAAGATGATGTTGCTGAGAATAAAGCTGATAAAAACGAAATCAATGAGGTAAGTGATGTTGATAGAGTCTCGGAATCTAGTTTCACGCATGTCAATGATCTCGTTCATGAAGACATCAATCACAGCAAAACAAGAGAGGTGATAACACAATCGAAGGATCCTTTATATTAAGATTTTTTAAATGGCCACACGATAAGGCAAGTAGTGCAGACCGAAATAACCCCTGGGTTTTTAACCCCGGTTAACAATGAACACAAAAAAAATAGGATGAAAATAATACAAGATGCAAAGAACAGGTTTAATCTCTCCTCAAACAACTTAAAGAATGAAAAATGAATCGTGGTTTCATCACAACAAACACAATACTTGCACAGAAAAGTAAGGTAGGTTACGGAAATCAATAACGTCACACTGATTAGCATCATTATCCGATTAATATTGCTCTTTTATAAATGAGTTTATATAAGAATTGATACTTAATCACTTATTTTATAATCTTAGTTATTATTGATCAATTGGCAAAAATAGTGAAACAACGTTGTTTTGGAGCATAAACGAAGAGATTCAAGAAGTCTACTGATTCTGACACCAATACGTTGTATCATTCTAGAAGAATACGCCATTTCCTAAGACTTTGACGAACTCAAGACCATTTCATGACTTTGAAGAATACGTCGTATCCACATCAGCATATACGCCATATAAGATACTTTGGTCAACATTCTAAACAAGCACATGTTACCGCCAATACGGCGTATCTAGAAGAGCCTATACCCCGTATTCAGTGGCGGTTTATGAATATTCCCAAATAAAATAATCATGGAGCCCACGCCAAGTAACCCCAATACGCCGTATCAAATCGACCTGTTTTTAGAGCCTACAAATAGAAAACCTAAAATCCAGTTTTCAATAAGCATTAGAAGACTTTAACCACCAAGTATGATCTATAGACGATTTTAGAAGCCAAGAAGGTCCTGCAAGTGCCTTAATTACAATAGGAAATTCTCTATTGTAATCTCTATACCCCGCTATAAGCGTTCAGTTAGCATAATGTTTTGTTTAGTTTAATCGTTCGTCTATGATACTGTGTATTGTTACAATGACTATGATAGGTATTAGCCATGTTTATGATAATTTAATGTTTGGTTTTTGTTTATATGATTGTTTACCTTTTCGTTGCATGTTGATTATGTTTATCACTTCAAATCTGTTTATGTTTTATTTATCATTCAACTGGATCTAGGATTACAGATAAAGCGATATAACTTAATTGTTATTTGGGCGTAGACTAGAGTTGGGATAAATACTACATACAACTTATCTATGTGACTCTGGATTCAAGACTTCAAATTTATGCCACTGTTTCTTTCCTTGGTTAAGTGAATAGGTAGAGTGGTAGACTAAGTGGTGACTTAGGATTACACATAACGTTTTGTTTCCTTGGGTAAGTGCTCGGACCGTGGACTACCAACATATAGATAACAATTGGACATAAGTGGGTAAAGCCTCGATAAGCTAGGTTTCGATATTCACTAATGTTGTCTCCTAGATAAATTATAATCAACGGTGTGAGGCTTTATCGGGTTTTGTTAACTGTGACAATGATTAACTAACAACAAACCTAGAGTTTTAAGGAAGAAGTCCCACCTAAGCCTAGGAATGATATACCACCCACGATGTAATACAATCATTGCACTCATAACGCAATCCTACATTTTATTAGAATTAAACTAGCTCATACGTTTTCCTTACATAGTGCTTATGACCGACTTTCTTTATCGTTTGTTTATTTGCTTGTGTGTGTTAATTGTCTTATTAGTTTAGATTAAATTAAAACTCATGCCAGTCTCTCAGGCTGAAAACCCCCCTTTGCGTTAGTTTAGGATCCGGTGCTTCCTTTTTTCAAAGGAAAGCAGGCAAGTTGCCTGCTTCCAGAAGTAGGTATGATTTCCCTAATATAAGCCATAAATTATAAATAAAGTTTCTAATAATCTTGTTCTTGATTCAATATACATGCACCAGATGCTTACTTCATTTCACCCAAAGACCAATAATGACTAACTGATGATATGGATTACTTGGCTGACCTGAATTATAAACATCCTTGCTATTGATAGCATAGAAACACAAAGTTGGAGAGCTAAACAAAGTTAGGATCTATTTCTAGTGTTGACATTTCAATATTAAAACTACAAATACCACATCACCACCTCCAAATTTATATGTTTGTTTTCATTTACCAATTACTTGACGGCGGTAGGCCATTTCACTCAAGTCACGTGCAACCTCTCAACATAATCCTCCACCCTTGCAACACACCTTTGCCTGACTCCTCACGCCATAATTCTCAGCATCACAAATCCTCTTTCAATCAGCCAAACACAACGCACATCTACATCCCCTCCCAAACCTTTTCTTTCATCACTTTAAGCAACTCCACCCCGTCATCTTCAACTTTTAAACATCTTCATAAACCACCACAAACAAAACATAAACCACAAATCATACTTTCTGAGGAACCAAATCACAAAAAGCCTAAACTAAAATAACCAACTATAAACAAACTCATATACAAAATGTATACAGAACCATTACAAAGAGACGAAGTACCCCGATCTATAATACCCCTAACAAAAAAAGTTTCTTAAAAATCTAAAAGAATAAACACATCATTACCTTAAAGTCGTTATCCATCTTTTGATCTACCCATCTTCAATTAGTCATCCATCTTTTTTATTATTTTAGAAATGCATAATAAAGAGCTGATACGAAAAAGATAGATAAGATTAGGAATAGATCTACCAAAATTAACAGTGGATCTACAAAAACAGTACCTAAAAATCTATGAAATTAGTGAAATTCATCTTTAATCCCTCATCATCTTCAAGTTATTCATTAATCTTAATATCTTCATTTTCATTTGTGTGTGTTTTTACTCAGATGTAAAAGTGGTGGATCTTTTTTCTTGGTGTGTGTTAAAAGCTTTTTGGTTTGCTTATATCTCTTGTGTAACTACTCCTCACCACCAATAGTTTCAACTCCCTGTACCTTTTTTTGACCCACTGAGAAATGTTATTTAGATAATTTGCTTCAGGTCACCTTAACTCAACTAATCTTGACTTGCACAAAAAAAGTTATCTATTTTGAGTGTTACTTAATTCGCTTGACACATGTAGCAATTTCAAATTCACCCAAACTGGACTGTGATAGCTCAAATGGAGATTCCACAACCCGCATTGGGTTACTGAAACTGGAATGCAATTGAAACACAACTCGTTTAACCATTACACTCAAATCCTGGTTAGTCGATCCCCTGACATAAATTGTCCATCTGTAAGACTGATACCTAATACCAAAAATACCACATCATAAGATATAAAGTTTCCATTTTTTCTAACAATTATTAGAAAGAAATTAAAAAAAACCCACTTTGCTTGCCTTTCTTTCGAGCCAGAATGCAATGTTAACATAAACACTGGGAAGTATTACATTTCTCATCATTAACTCTTGGCCAAACTCTGCACAACATAATTAGACACGTTATGTTTAACATATCGAGAAACCATTAAACATTACATAAATAAATAAGCTCGTTGGTAAAAACCATTCACAACTACTCGTAATAGCTGATGTAAACATAACTAAGCTACTTGATAAGCCACTATGTTACACACCAAACTAATAAATATCGTAAAGCGCACGGAACATAACATAACTACATCTTATTTTTTTCTTCCATTGTATCGATATTACTTAACTTTACTTTGTTTTTTTTAAAAAATCACCCAAAGTTTTTGTTTTTTTTTCGCGAAATGCAACAAATTATCTTTTAAAGATTCACTATAATAAAAAATTAAATTTACATTAGATACCTAAAAACAGTCATAAACTACAACAACTATTCTAAAATTTCTTCGATCTCATCCAAACCATAGTTGTTAGTTGACACATTCGCATAGTTAAACTTGTTGAACCTAACTACAACAGGATAACGATTGTTTGGATCCTGAAAGTCGCATAACATTATGATAGAAATATTAGCATCTCGAACTTAGATAGATACTGAAGACATGATAGGTAAAAAGAGCCTAAAATCCAGACGATTAAAATAAGCCAAAAAGGTCTAACGGGTAAAATAAGCCTAAAAAAAAAAAAATGACAAAGGGTAGAACTATAGTATCAAACGATAGCTTACACATACTCACCATTACGTGAATGAACATAATTCCTGCGCCAACCAAGAACTAGTAACCTCAGCCCATGAAATCACGAAATCTACTGATAATAGAACATGATCCCAACTTGATCTTGCAAACCTTGTTGAAGGGTTAGTTGTATTGAATAGATTCAAGACAACTATGCTAGAAACTTTGTTGATACTAAAGAGTATGCGGAATCTACTCTTTAATACTTAGAAGAATATCAATGTAATAGTAAACTGTAATGCAGTAGAATGAACAATGAATATAACCAAAAAGCTTCCATATTATAATGATGAATAATATGAGTACTCTGTCTACTACTAGGGTTTACAACCTTGAAGCTATGAATGTGTCTATCGAGATGTGTTTACAACCATAACCTATGATCTCCTTTTATACACCAAGGAGTCCTTTACAAGATAACTACAAATCATCTAAACTTCTATAAGATATCAACATATCTTCTATATATATAGGATATATATTAAATCATTCCATACATATCACAAAACACACTTTTATCCCCTCTTCATACATCTTTATCTTCATGCAGTCTTCAGTCTTTATCAGCAGTATAAATCCCTTTAGCAGTGTTAAGTTTAGTACTAACTTATACCTAGCAGTACTAACATTCTTCTAGCAGTACTAATTGGTTTATACTGCCAGTTATAACTTAAGCAGTACTAACACTTTGACTTGGCAGTACTAAGTCTAATAAGTTTAATTCCCAACAATCCTCCCCTAAACTTGTGATTTACCTCCAAATCATCAAGTTTCTTGAATTAAA
>BQNB010032690.1:41732-52961 GCA_026074375.1 Tanacetum coccineum | reverse complement strand
TTTAACAAAATCACCATTGCTTTAATCCCTAAAATAGATTATAATCAGCAAATAAGGATGCTTTATGCGGATGCTTTAATTGTGACAGAATTAAAGTGTCTAGGTCTTAGGAAGAAGTCCCGCCTAAGTCTTAAGAATAATATGCCACCTCAACATATGAAGTCATTGCACTTAATAAACAAACCAACGTTCTAATCGGGTTAATAATGGTTAATACAGTTTTCTATCATAAGGCTCGACCGTACTTTTATCTTTTGTTAATTAGCTTGCGTGGGTGAAAGTGTCTTGAATTGATTGTAGTCACCGACCAAACCCATGCTAGTCTCTCAGGCTGAAACCCCCCTTTTACCTGTTAGAATTAGGATTAGAACTAACATAAGATTAGCATAGGTTTGACATAGATTAGAAGTAACTTAGATTAGATAACCAAATTATAAATAAATTGAGAGATTTAACCTCGCTTTAAGTGTTTGACACCCTACTTACCACGAATCTACCACCGACCGGGTACACTGCCCGTTAAAGTGTTGCTTTTAGTTAAGTCGGCAAAATATAAATTTAAAACTTGAATCTTAAAAATAAACACCACACAACGACACATTAAGTTTGTGGCGCCGCTACCGGGGAGTGAAAATTAATCTTGATTTTTATTTTATGTTTTGGTTTTTAGCATTAGATTAGATCTAACCCTTAGGTGTAGTGTTAATTAGATTAGTGTATATTCTTGTATATTCTGTATATTTGTATATTTTAATTGTTTGTTTGTATATTTGTGTGTTTAATTATTTGTATATTTAATTCTTTTGCTAATACACTATTTTGGTCGATAACTGAACACGGCGTATCCACTACCATCAGATACGGCGTATCCAACTTTCTATCCAATACAACGTATTGATTCAACTGATTAATACGGCGTATCCACTTCCATTGGATACGGCGTATCGATCATCTGATAAGTTTCTTTACCACTCTCAAACCTAAAGCTTAAATTTTTTTAAACATCTTTTTCCCGCTGGTTCTACTGATAATTTTCTGGTTATATTTCAGTTAAGAATGACAAATGTAATTAAAGGAGAGTTCGAGAAACTTGAGGATCTTAAGGTCAAATATGTTTTGCTCACTTGCGATACATCACTTGAAATTTTCAACAATGAATTCAATCGATTAAGCGGAATGGATGATGATTTATTCACATATGAAGTTGAAGTTGCTAACATCCTATGTAACTCAAACAAAGATGATGATTCGGAGCAACGAATGTCGCATGAAGTTGATGATGATATGGGATATGATCCATCTGATGTTGCATTTACTAAATGGTTGGGGTTAAAAAAATTTAACTACAAGACAATAGATCATTATACTAGGAAAGTGTTATGGATTTACTGGATTAGAGGAGATGATGAAGTTGAGCTCACGGATGAAGAATTTCCTAATAATGAAGATGAAGTTGCTGAAGTATTTAGGATCGACACTAATATATTTGATTTTGAGACACCTATGTGCAAGACCTTCAAAGAATTTAACTATCTTTTGCAAATCGATCTAGACTTACTTACTAAGGACATTGAGGGATTCAATACTTATGACGAATATAAGGATGATTGGATCTATGAATGGAACAAAGATATACCATGGGTTGATGAGAAACCATGGACTAAAGCTGGAGTTTGGACAGAACCAAAACCAGTCAAAACCTACCTTACAAGGTCATTCTTCGACTATATATTGGTGTTCGGAATGGCCAACCTATAGTTGGAGAGAGGATAGTTATTGTAATGGAGGAGATTTGCCCGGTGCTTACCATATTGGAAACTCACTCCATTACCAAGACCTTGAATGGTATAAGGCTCTGGAAGACAGCGAACTAAAAAATGAAGCTTTAAGAAATAAAGCTATCATGAAAGGTTTGATCAATGATGATGAATCAAGCAATGATTGTTGGAAAAGATGGAAGATCCATGAGATTTACTACCATAATTATGATGAAGGGGACTATGAAAACGAAACTCATAAAGAAAGACATGAGTTATGTGGTATCGAAACTCGCGAGGTGCCGGTTTGCCAAATAAAAAGATACAAGATGATCAAATAATCGTTCAATATTGAAGAAGAATATGTGTTTTGGGGTATGGGTTTAATTACACATACCATTATTCCTAATAAACGAGCTAAATGACCATAATATATTAAAAATGCATTGTATTTGTGTGTTTGTGATTTATGATTTGCAGGGTAGGTAACGGGATATTCACTAATGGACAAAAAACAAAGGCCAAAAAGACCCAAAACAGGCACGGGAATTGGAAAAGTGAGCATGAAAAGTCGAACGCAAAGACATGTGCATCTTAAATGGGCCAACCCGCACCCATTTAATGGGCTGGACCCAGCCCATTAAGCCCTTATCATTAAAACTTATAAGCTAAAAAGTCCAAATCACATCCATAAACCAAACCAAACCCAAACAAAAAGGCCGTTTTTCCCTTAACTATAAACACCCTTTACCCTTTACACAGTTAGTCCTTAGGGACTAACACAGTTAGTCCCTACCCCTTTGCACCTATACTCCCCATACACTTTACACTTATATGTCCCTAACCCTTAACCCGTTAACCCTTTTACCCAATAAAACAAATATACCCCTAAAACACTTTCTCGCCAAAAACCACTATTCAACATCCCTTTCCTTCTAACCTGCAAATTCTCTGACAGACACCAATCACTCTCCCATAACCCATTTTATCCTCAAAGGAACAAAACCACACTGCAATCCCATGATATTTGATTGGTTGATGGGACATGAATCAAATCAAGGGCTCAGATAGGCTTAAAGAAGTAGAAGGTGGATTCAATGGCTACGATTGAAAGCTTGGAGAGCACGTCCAATCCCTCTTACAGAAAAAACACACATGAAGACTTAGAACCCTCCTCCTCCGGCTATAAATAGAGACTAGTTTCTTTGTTTAGGGCATCTAGTTTTTTAATCAATCTTTTTATTGTAATTTACAGCTTATATTAGTTTGTTTTAGCTTATTGTATTTCCTTTAAAAAGCATTGTACTCAGTCTTGAAGTTTTAATGAAATTCCAAGTTTATTATTAAAATTCTGTTTTCAAATAAATGCAATCTTATGTTTGAAAATGTTTTGATAAGCTCTTATAAGCTCTTAAAAAATCTTTACAAAGTGGTCTCTGAAATAACAGTTTGTTTATTCTTAGCTAAACTTTTTAAGCGTTTTCTTTTATTCACTAAAAAAATTACTCATAATGCTTTTTATGGATGATAAGCCAAAAAGGGAACGGCTTATGGGTTATACCAGCTTGTTTCTAACAAGCTGGAGCTTGTAGATAAGCTCTAAGAGCATTTATGCCCTTGTTTTAAGCAAAAGGCCTTTGTAAGTTTATTTTTATAATTTACAGCTTTAAACTGCAACTGCTTATTTACTGCTTGTCTTTGCTTATCCTTATTTATGTTATTTATTGCTTATTGATGTTAGTTTATAGCTTTTAGCTCTTTAGTTCAAGTTTTAGTCATAACCTGTTATTTTTAGCTTAATACTACTTATTTGGCTTGCTTATTGTAAAGTGCTTATTTACTATTGGAATTGACTTATTAATGATTAATATACTTATTTGATAATTTGTTTTCAAAAGTTTAAGGATAATACAGTTTTATAACTTAAAAATGATTTTTAAGTTTTTTTAAGGGGTGCTTGAGTACTTTTGTCCCTTAATTCAAACTTGATATGCTATATTTAAGCCTATAAGGCAGTTTTTTGTAAGTTTATAAAGTCTAAAGCTTAGTCTTAAGGTTTTATAAATTTGTGGTTTGAATCTGTGGGAATGGTGTCTTCTTAAACTGCTTATTCTTTAATATGTGTCTAAACTGTTTTTAAGTTTTGTTTTATGTTCTATGTTGGTTTTTAATGCAGTGGAAACAAGTTGGTTTAAGTGTTCATTTGTTATTTGAGTTTTGGTATCAAACTGTCATAAAGTTCAGGTAGTTCAGCTTTTGAAAATTAAATTTTCATTTTTTTCTCAAATTTAGGGTAGTTAAAATTAGTTTTAGGGTCTGAATTTTCTTGCACAAGCTCATTGGATATAGGTCTTGATCTAGAAAAGCTTATTTTGAGGTTTAGATCTTATTTAGGCAGCTGAATTTAGGGCTGCAGTTTGCCTCTTTTAGCTTTTCAAAATTCTTAAAAATCAAAAACCTTAGTTTTCAGTCCAAACTGCCATTTTCTTTGGTTTTTTAAATTATTTAGTTTTTCAAAATGTCTAAACCTTGCTTATTTAGATTCTCTATAGTACTAGCTTAATTTGTTTTTAACTTTTAGACTCTAGCCTTTTCATTTATTAGCTTAAAAACTAGCTTAAAAGTGTCCTTGTAGACTGTTTTTAGTGGTATTTTAGCCAAACTGCTTATTTGCTTATTTGAGTGTTTCAGCTGTTAGGTTTGCTTATTTGAGGTTTAGGTTTGCTTATTAGGTTAGGTTTAATGTTTTTATAACTTATTCGGTCTAAGCTTAAGCTTATAGAAGCTTTTGAGAAAATTTTGTTAAGAGTAAAAAGCCTTAAAGCTTTTTAAGCATAATATGTCACTTTATTTAGCTTATTCCTGGCTTATTATTGGTTTCTGAAAAAGTGCTTTTGTTAAAGTTGGTATTTTAGCTTATTTGAAACTTTTTCAAAAAGAAAATTTTAAAAAAATAAAAACGTTGGTAGTATAGGGAAGTCCCAGGCTCGAACCCGAGACCTCAACCTTAACCCACCAACGCTTTAACACCACACTCTGCTACCACCACTGCCCTTGGGTCTTTTTCGTCTAAGCTGGCACTTATTATTCTTTTGACCCTTAGTTAACAGTTTTGCCTATAAGCCCTTTAGAGCTTATTTCTTGTTTATTAAAATAAGCCGGTCAAACCCTTTTATTTTTCCTAAGTTCTAAACTGCTCAAAGTATTTTTCCTTAATTTTTCTGGATTTTTTTAAATTAGTATAATATTTTTATTTTATAAATTTATTTAGATTAAATCTGTTTTTAATTCATAAAAAATAAAATAAAAGTCAAAAAAAATATAAATTTTTTTTTCAAAATTATTTTTGAAAATTTAGGACTTTTATAAATTAAATTTGTATTTTTAGGGTTAAAATTTGATAATTTAGGTTTTAAGTCGCGTTTTTAGGATTTCTGTTAACGTTTTTAGGTCCACTCTTTGATTGCTTTAATTGTTGCTTGCCTTTATTTGTTTTTTTGCATTTTGTTAGTAGAAATAGAATCCAAATCAAATCTGATTATTCAAACACGCGATCACGAACTTAATCACGATTCTTAATTCACGCTTCGTTGGGACTACGACCCGGGAGGTTTTGAACTTTACTTTGGTTAAAAGTAATTTTCTAAACTCCTTACGGAATACTTTCTCTCTTACTATTATATTTGTTTCCCGCGAGTCTTTCAAGCATTTGGTCTATAAATGGTAACGGGAAATGATCTTTACGAGTGGCATCATTTAACTTTCGGTAGTCAATAGATACACGTCATCCCGTAACTAAACGAGTAGGTATCAACTCATTATCTTCATTTTCAATTATGGTTATACCACCCTTTTTAGGCACACAATGAACGGGGCTCACCCACGGGCTATCGAAGATAGGATAAATCAATCCGGCTTCAAGGAGTTTGATAACTTCCTTTTTGATAACCTCACGAATTTTTGGGTTCACTCATCTTTGATGTTGAATTGCCGGTTTAGAGTCATCCTCCATTAATATTTTATGAGTACAAAATTGAGGGTCAATGCCCTTTATATCAGACTAAATTGAGGGTCAATGCCCTTTATTTAGTCTGTCGAAGACCACAGGTAACGGATAATCAACCACTGTACACTTGTTTGATTATCGGTTACAAAAATATTTTTCTTTTTATTTCTCATATTTTATTTTTTAGTGCATGCGCACTCGCTCTTCATCGAATTTAATTACTGAATCTTCCACGACTCCGAAACATCATAATCGTAGACGTTCCAAGCAAAGAGTCAAACCGTTTTCTCTTGAAGAGACTCATGTAGATACGATGGCCGATCAACGTACTATGGCGAAATTACTCCAAGCACCCACCGAGGGTTACGGAGATGCTATCGTTATTCCCGCTATTCTCGCGGAGAATTTTGAGCTTAAACATGGTCTTTCAAATCTTGTAACTTTAAAACAATTTTACGGATTTGAGAAAGAAGAACCTCATGCTCACATTCGTGGGTTTAACAAGATTACTTCCATGATTAAGTATAGAGATGTGCCTAATTCATCGATTAAGCTTATGCTTTTTCCCTTTTCTATCGAGGGGGCAGCCCGGATTTAGCTCGAAAAAGAATCCCCTCGTTCTATTCTTACTTGGGAAGATCTTGTTTCCAAGTTTATTAACCAATTATTTCCTCCTTCAAAAACTACAAATCTCCGGAATGAAATTACGAATTTTCAACAACATTTTGATGAATCATTTTATGAGGCATGGGACCGTTTCAAGGATCTCCTTCGTGCATGCCCACATCACGGTTTTACGGAGTTGCATCAACTTGATACCTTCTACAATACTTTAACCCCTACCGATCAAGATTCTTTGAATGCCGCCGCCGGTGGTAATCTTTTGACTAAAACTCCTCAGGATGCTTTGACAATTATTGAAAACAAGTCAAAAGTTCGCAACTCACAGAACAAACCAATTGTTACAAAAGTGAGTACGAATGCTCCTTCTTCTTCTACCCCTCATTCTCCTGAGATTGTCGCTCTTGTCGACGCCGTTAAGGCTATGCTTGCTCAGAAATCGTCTCCTCCAGCTTCCGTAAAAGCGGTTGAGGAAATTTGTATTACTTGTGGTGGTCCGCATCCTTACCACCAATGTCTTGCGACCGATGGCAACATTTTTCTGGAATATCGAGATAATATTCAAGGATATGTTTCTACAGCTGCAGTAAACTATAATCAGGGAAATATCGGATACCGTCCTCAGAATGTAGCTAACCAAATTCAACCACCGGGTTTTGCTCAACCGAATGTGCAAAATAATCAAACCCAGTACAATCAAGGTGACAATCAAAACAAAGGAAATAATAAAGGAAATCCGAGTTATCAAGCTCCGATTCAGCAAGCTCAAGTTGCTCCTTCGAATGAATTTTTAAATTACAAGAAGATAAATGATGCTAATATGAAAGCTATGCAAAATCAAATAAATAATGTGAAAAATGAATCGAGAAATGAAATGCAAACTTCAATACAAACTTCAATGTCAAATCAAACCAATAAGCTTAAGAATATGATGGCTAGTTATTTTCAAATGAATAACGCTTCTTCTTCGGGTTCGGGATCACTTTCTAGAAATACCGTTGCTAACCCGAGAGGTGACTTGAAAGCAATCACCACCCGAAGTGGTATTTCTTATGATGGACCTCTAATTCCACCTCTTCCCAAGATGGTGGAACGAGTACCCGAGGTAACAACGAATACGGTGTAACCGAGTATAAAAAACATCCAACCTCCAGTAGTCCAAATTCAAGCTCCAATTGATGAGCCAGTTGTTGCTCCTAAGCCTAAACCGTCTATACCTTATCCTTCGAGAGCCAACAAACAAAATCTCTGTGAAAAAGATGATAATCTAGCTTCGAAATTTGTTGAAATCTTTAGGGAATTACATTTGAGCTCAGTTTCACGGATGCTCTTCTACATATTTCGAAATTTGCTTCAATGTTTAAAAGTCTCCTTAATAACAAAGAAAAATTGTTTGACTTAGCTAAAACACCGGTGAATGAGAATTGTTCGGCGGTTATCCTAAAAAAGTTGCCCGAAAAACTTGGAGACCCCGACAAGTTTCTTATTCCTTGTGATTTTCTGGAGTTAGTTGAATGCTTAGCCTTGGCCGATCTTGGTGCAAGCATCAATTTGATGCCTCTTTCCATGTGGAAGAAGCTCTCACCCCCCGAACTTACTCCTACTTAAATGATTCTTGAACTTGCAGACCGATCGACTACTAGTTCATCCGGTATTGCCGAAGATGTCTATGTAAAAGTAGGAAAGTTCCATTTTCCGGCCGACTTCGTAGTCGTTGATTACGTTGTCGATCCTCGGGTTCCCTTAATTCTCGGGAGACCCTTTTTGCGGATGGCACGTGCTTTAATTGATGTTTACGGTAAAGAATTAACTCTCTGAGTTGATGATGAAGCCATAACCTTTAAAGTTGGTCAAACTTCGAGATACTCCTACAATGATGATGTGTCGATTAATCGAATCGATGTCATTGACGTAGCTTGCGAGAAGTATGCTCAAAAAGTGCTCGGATTCTCGAATAGTTCTACGAGTAGCAATCTCACTCCGTCTTTAGATCCTATCCTTTCTACTTCTTCCCCCTCTCTCACTCCTTTTGACGAAGGAGACTTCATTTTTGAAGAAATCAAAGCTTGTCTTACAAATGATTCAATTCCACTGGGAATTGATGATGACGACTTTGATCCAGAAGGAGACCTTTTTCTAATCAAGAAGTTATTAAACGATGATCCATCATCTCCTCTCCCTCCGAAAGAACTTCATGTTGAGGAACTTAAAATCGTAAAATCTTCTATTGATGATCCTCCGGAGCTTGAGCTCAACAATTTACCTTCTCATCTTGAGTATGCATTTTTGGAGGGAACCAATAAACTACCCGTCATAATTGCTAAAAACTTAAAAGAAGATGAGAAGGTCCGACTTCTAAAGGTTTTAAAGTCACACAAGCGTGCCATCGCTTGGAAAATCTCTGATATAAAGGGCATTGACCCTCAATTTTGTACTCACAAAATATTAATGGAGGATGACTCTAAACCGGCAATTCAACATCAAAGACGGGTAAACCTAAAAATTCGTGAGGTTATCAAAAAGGAAGTTATCAAACTCCTTGAAGCCGGATTGATTTATCCTATCTTCGATAGCCCATGGGTGAGCCCCGTTCATTGTGTGCCTAAAAAGGGTGGTATAACCGTAATTGAAAATGAAGATAATGAGTTGATACCTACTCGATTAGTTACAGGATGGCGTGTATGCATTGACTACCGAAAGTTAAATGATGCCACTCGTAAAGATCATTTCCCGTTACCATTTATGGACCAAATGCTTGAAAGACTCGCGGGAAACGAATACTATTGTTTTCTAGATGGTTTCTCGGGATATTTTCAAATTCCTATAGACCCGCAAGACCAAGAAAAGACCACCTTCACTTGCCCTTATGGGACGTTTGCCTACCGACGCATGCCTTTCGGCTTATGTAATGCTCCGGGCACGTTCCAAAGGTGCATGATGGCCATTTTCCACGACATGATCGAGGAAACAATGGAGGTCTTTATGGATGATTTCTCGGTCTTCGGGGATTCTTTCTCCTAAGCTATTTTTCTTGCTTATTCTCGCGGGTTATTATTATCAAAAGTTTTTGAAAGCTTAAATAATGACTCTTGTAAGCTCTCCAAGCTAATTTGATTCATTACCAAAAGTTTTTATTCACTTTTCGAAATAATAAGCTATAATAAGCTCGAATATAGCTTAATATTGTGCTTATTCCGTTTTTGTTTTATTAGAAGCTCTTATTATCTGATTTAATAAGCTTCTAAATAGCTTATTACATTTCTTGAAATCTTATATTGCGAAAATCAAGTTTTCGTTTGCTTATTGCTTATTTGAGTTGTGAAAAAAAAGTCATTTAGGTGTTTTTAGCTCATTTTAAATCCTTGTTGCTTTGGTATGCTTATTAGCTATTATTAGTTATTTGTCGTTTTGAATTAATAGTGCTTAATTGGTTTTATCTTGTTTAGCTCTTGACATTTACTTATTGTCTTTAATTTTTCCAAATGCTTAAGCTATTCAAGTAAGTTTTGTTTTTTTCTATTAAGCGTATTTGGTTTCAAAAGTTGTGGATTGCTTATTTCTCTAGCTTAATCGGTTTCTTGTTCTAAATTTTAAGCTCGGTTCGAAAAACTCAATAAGGTTGCGATGATTCATAGAACTCGGCTTATTAAATAAATCTTAGTCAACCTTACTTTCGAAAGCAACTTTTGGCTTATAACTCGTATGGTAAAGTTTTGCTTTGGTAGTCTAAAGGAACTGTTCTAGTTAAATCTTCTTGCAAGAATTAGATTTCATAATTTGGTCTTAATATAAATTGTTGGGCTACTGTTGTGAATTACAAATTACTAAACCATTTAGTTGGATCTGTTTTGGGAATTTTATGCATTGTTAGGCCTAGTTTGCATTAGGAATTGCAATTTGAATTTGTTATCACCTTTATTATGTTAACGGTTTTGTTTATGGTTTATAATTTTTGGTTCCGGTCTACTCATGAGGCGTGGAGCTTAAGGATTTAATAAACTAGAAAGAATTTGACTATTTTCTTTAGCTTATTAAATCGGGTGGTTATCGTTTAATTGCGGGTCTTCAATTCGGTTCCATTTTCTATCCTTTTTCAATTAATTAGTATAGCTTATTTTTAAAATATTTTGCTTTGCTTATTTTATCATTATGAGTAGCAAGTAGTTTAATTAGTGCTTGTTAAGTGATATAGTGATTTGGGAATTAAGTGTGGATTTGAAGAAAAAGGTTTAATTAATAAATAATATTCGATTATTTAGATTTATAATTTGAATGTTTCAAAGGTCAAAAGCCGGAGAAATAGTCAAACTATTCATCTAGTAATTAATATCTTTTTGAGAGATTTTTGTCAAAATAAACCAACGTTGTGAGATAATTATTTTTTTCTAAGGAGATTAATTTGTTATTAAACCTTAATTCACACTTGATGAACTTTTCACGTCACTTAGCAAGCATATTCGTCATTTATATCTTTTAGATCAATTTTAGTTTAATCTAATAGTTTTTAATCTTAGAATTAATATTAGTTTAATTTTTAGTATAAAAATAGTTTAAAACCAAAACCAAAATATTTGTCATTCAAGCACCAAACGAAACATTCTCATGAATTTCAATTCATCTCTCGCCGTGGAAACGACACTCGGAAGATAGACTATTATTTTTCCTAAAGTAATTGTCTTATCAGACGGGATATACTATATATTACTACGACACGCGTTTGACGTTTATCTAAATGGTGTCGCTGCGTGGGAGAGGTGTAGTGGTATGTGCTTAATTACACATACCATTTTACATTAAAAACGGACTTAAATGACTAAAAACGTACCAAAATACATCGTATTTGTA